>CADEBD010000308.1:7253481-7552647 GCA_902825455.1 Arctia plantaginis | reverse complement strand
AAAGAAAAAAACCCCGGAAAAAAAGGTCCCCAAAAACCCCGAAAATTTTTTCCAATTCCCCCCCGTTTGGGGTTTTCGTAAGACCCAAAATAAGGGAGCAAACTACGCGGGAAAAACAGCACGAAAAAAGAAAAGGGGAAAAATTTGGAAAACAAACCCTATAAAACCCCGTTTGGTCAGGTGGTATAGTGGGCCCCAAAAACCTCCCTTTAAGAAGAACCCTTTGGGTAGCTGTGGACTAGTAAAGGCTGTTGATGTTTTAAAGTAATTTTTATGACCCAAATTTCAAAACGCTTTTATTCCCGTAGGATTTCCCCGAAAAGTTTTAGCGACGGACACCTTTTTTCAAAAATTTAATCTAAAAACAACGGAGGACAAAAAAAAAAATCCGGAAATGGACCTTATTTTTTAAAAACCCCAATTTTTTTAAAATTTATATGGGAACCAAACCCATTTAACCCCTTGACTTATTTACTGTTACGTCCATTTTATTAAATCCACGTGTCAAAATATTCATTACTATTAAAACATTTCACAAATAATTTCTAAAAGTACAGATCTCTTATAATCTCCGGGTGCTTCTAATCAATCTTAATGATAGTATTTATTTTCGAAACAAAAATAATATAAACGACGATAAAAACCAGAGGGATTTATAATTAATTACGGAGAGGGCCATCAAACGTAAATAATTCATAAATTAATTACTTTTTTCCTTTTTAAATTGAATTACTTTTCCCAAATGCCAGAGCAACTGTTTTCCACAATAATACAAATAAAATGACGAATTATATTTTGGATGGTTCGCTTACATTTATAACGGGTGATGAACCTTTGATTTATTTATAAAGGGGAAATTTGGGTTTTGGGTTTTTAAATTTTAAAAAAATTTCACATAGTACATTTAAAAGTAAAGATTTTTTTTGGTTTTAAAGAAAATTTGGGTTTTTTTTAACGCTAAAAGGGCAAATTCCAATTGGAGGAAAGGAAAAAGGGGACCCCAAAAATCCACTTTTTGGCCCGGGGGGGAAGTTTTTAAGGTGGGCCAACCTTTCTGCTTCAATTGGTTCCCACCGGGGTTTTGGGGGAAAAGGGATTTGCGCCAAAAATAAATTAACCAAATTTTTTTTTCAGGGGGATTTCTTTCACGAGTAAAAAAAACGGAATTTTTTGGATTGGGGTTGGTTTCAACCAAAATGGGAGGGGGGGACCTTCCCCGCCAGAAACCATTGCTACTGCGGGATGGGTTTTGGGTTCATTTGGGTCCTTTCGGTAAAGGGCGGGTTAACCCCCAGAAGGGGAACCCGCTGAAACGGGATCGGGGGGGGGGGGCCCCCTTTCAAAAGGAATTCCCCACAAAAAGGCCCGGGCAGGCGGGGGAAGAGGGGGCCTCTGGGGCGGGGGGTTTATTAGCCTGGCCCCGGGGGGCTGCCGAGGGTTTTTTTTAGTTCCCCTTTTTAAACCCTTTTGGTTGGGGGAAAATTTTTTTCCCCAAACTACCCTATACCCCCCCCTACTAATTGGAAACGGGCCGCAACCCATATTGAGGGGGGGCCCCGATAGGGTGGGGGGGCCTGTTTGGGCCCCGGGTTTGGGGGCCCTCCGAAAAAACAGGGTTTGCGGGACCTCCCAGAGCAGGGGTCCCCGGGCCCGGGCCCTTGTCGTGGAGTTTTTAGTGGAAAAACTATATACTCTTGGCTTCTATGTCATCGAAGAGCCGGAGATTTTCCACCCCGTCAACAAATAAAAAAGGTGTCATCCACCAGGATGCATTAGGCATTTTTTTTTTTTTGCTAGTGTTCACCGAGTGAGTGAGGTTACAGAGAGCAAACATCTCCCCTTGATTCCGGAGGGAGGGACTCAAAGTTCATCAACAAATTCTGTGATGCAGGTGATCATGAACGGCGCACTTTTAGTCACTTACCATCAAGTGACGTGTCTGCTAATTTCTACTCTTAAAAAAAGGCATTATAGACAAAAAATATGAAGTGATTCTATTCATCTAATTGATAACTAATTTTCCTGTTTATGTTCTGTAGCTCTTGATAACTTTTAGTATCGTTATCAATGAAATATTGGTTTTCGCAACTTTGATGGTATGGTTTTTAAATTTCATCGTTTTTTTAAAGGGGAATAGGAAGGGAATTTTTCAAACCTTTTGGGGAATTTAATTTTTAGTGAGTAATATTTTTCCATTTTTCCCAAATTTCATTTAAAAAAAAAAAATGTTTTTCTTTAAAAAAAAAAAACTAAAGGGCTCCCCCCCTATCTTTCTTTTTTTTTTTTTGAATCGTTTAATTTTTGGTAAAAAGAAAGGGTTTCTTATATACAAGAAAAGGGGAAAAAATTCCAAAATTTTAAAAAAAAGTTAAAAAATTTGGGAAAAAAAATTGTACAAACACGAAAACCAAAATTTTGTTCAATTTTTTTTATCGTGTTGACTCAGGACCATTTTTATACATATTAAGGGCCCTATAGCCCTTAGTATTTGGTAAAAAATTTCAAGTTGCAGGTCCTTTCCAGGGTCAGTACCCGAGGGCCCCTTTGGTACAAAGGGCCCCCTGGTACTTTAAACAACGGACGCACGCTACGGTAGACTCGCATCGGGGCGAAATTTGAGGTGGAATTTGGGGAAGATTATTGGCATATCCTGGGCTATGTAAAAGCCCCGGGAAGAGAGGGGGAGGACCCCAAACCCTCAAAGTCAGGCCACCTAAGTATTTCCGCGGGGGAAAGCCCAACAACCCCAAGGGGGGTTGGGTTTTTTGCGGTTAAAATAAGCCCCTATCGGAAAACGTTTTTGGGGAAAATTTTCCCAGTTTTGGTTCGAACAGGGGTTAGCGAAACCTCATTATCAAGCTCACCGGAGGTATAGCCTCAAGGTTGTGAAAGTTTTACGAAACAAATCGGAACATTGGGAGGGACGAGGGGGGGGAAGGATAGTACGAGACATATCGGGGGGCCCCCCAATTCCCACAATTTAAGACCCACTTAAAAACGTTGTTATGGGGGGGGGGGGGACTTAAAACGAAAGTGGGGGACAGAATTGCGGCAAATTTGGGTTTAAGTAGGATCCCGGGGTTTTTTGGGAAAGGGGAACCAGGAATCAAGGGGAAAAAAGCGGGTTTAAAACCCCTGGGAAAGGGGGGGGGCTGTTTTGAGAATTCTTTTTTCAAAAAAAAGGGCCCCCAAAGGAAGGGACGGGGCCAAAGCCCCGAGGGCTAGGACCAAAAATGAGACGATTTCATAATGAGGGAAATAGAAAGCACATTTTTCAGAGACGTTCAGCATCAATAATGGGGTTTAATACCGGTAGTGATCACCGACTTGCCCGGGGCCCTCTCTGAATATCAACTTTAAAGGCGGAACGTTGTTTGATGAAATCCAGGCCCCGGGCCCAAAAACTGGCCCCCAAAAGCCAAAACAGGATCTAAAAACGTTCCGTCAAAACGGAAAAAACGATTCGTGCCGGGGGAAAACCACAATCGACGAAAACCCAAAACCTAAAAAAATTTTGGTTCAGACCCTCAGGGAAAAAAGGTTTAAGTTTTTGGTAAAAGGGGCCGCGTCAAAGGGCAGGAAGTCGAAGTTTTTCAGAAAGGCCCCCTAGGGCTGAGGAAAAAAAGAAAACGAGGGGAAAACCCCCACCGTAATTTTGTCGAAAAAGCGGACTCAAAACCCGAGAGATCGGGAAACCCCGTACGACCCCGCCCTCCGGTGCCCCAAATACTTTTAAATTTGAAAGGCGATCGAGAAAAATCGGGGGAAAAAAGTGTTCGTACAAATCTTGGAAGAACCCAAACCTGACAAATTGACTAAGAAAGTGGGGGAAGTCGTTGTTTCAAAACCCGGCAGCCCTTTTTGGGAAGTGGAAAGCTTCTAGGGGCCCGGTTATACGTTCGCAGGGCTTTCTCAAACCTGATCCCGAAAATGGGGGGACTTTTAGAGCCCCCTTTAACACGTCACTACACGAAAAACCTGCCGGGAATTTAGCTTTGGGAAAATCGAGATGGCTCTTGGACAGCAAAAAAAGGGAAAAACCCCCGGGGAAAGGATGGCGTTACAACAAAAGCTGCTGAAGGCCGGGGGAAAACCCCGGGAAACAAAGGGGGAGTTTCCAAAAAGCTCTTCAACCCCCTTTTTTGGGGGGGGGGGGGAGGGGGGGGTTTTTTTTAAAAAGGGGAAAACCCCGGTTGAAGAAAACCCCCCTATTCCCTTTAAAAACCCCCAAAAATTTTTGGGGTTTAAAATTTTGGGGGACCAATTTCCCCCCCCAAAAAAAATTTTGGGGGGGAAAAACCCCCACAAACCCCCGGGCCCGGGAAAAAAAAAAAAGAAAATTTTTTGGGGGGGAAAGGGGGAAATTTGGCTTTTGGGGCCCCCGGTTTGGGGGGAAACCCCCCTTTTTAAAAGGTTTAAAACCCCCGGGGGTTTTTTGGGGAACCGCCAAAAAAAAACCCCCGGGGTCCAAAAAGGGGGGGGGGGGAAAGGGGAAACAAGGGGGGGTTTTTCCCCCAAAAAAAAAAAGGGGCCCAAAAAAGGGGGAAAAAAAATTTAAAAAAACCCCTTTTTTTTGGGGGGGGGGGCCCCCCGGGGGGGGGAAAAAAACCAAAAAATTTTAAAGGGGGGCCCCATAAAAAAATTTTTTTAAAAAAAAAACGAAAGGGCCCCCCCTTTTTTAAGGGGAAAATTTTTTTTTAAAAAAAGGGGGAAAAATTAGGAAAGGGGGGGAAAAAAAAAGGGGGCGGGGGGGGGTTTGGGGAAAAAGGGGGGGGGGGGGAAAAAAAGGGGGGGGGGCCCCCCCAAAGGGGGGGGGAAACCCCTTTTCCCCCCCGAAACCCAATTTGGGAAATTTTCGGGGTTTTAAAATTAAAAAAATTTTCCCCTTTAAAACCCCCCCTTTCCCCTTTTTTTTTTCCAAAAAACCCCCCTTTTTCCCCCCTTTCCCCCTTTTTTTTTTTTTTTTTTTTTCCCCCTTTTTTTTTGGGGGCCCCCCCCCGGGGCCCCCCCCCAAAAAAACCCCCCCCCGGGGGGGCCCCCCCCGGGGGCCCCCAAAAACCCCCAAAATTTTTGGGGAAAAAATTTTTTTTTTTTTTTTTCCCCCCCCCCCAAATTTTTTTTTGTGGGCCCAAAAAATTTTTTTCCCCCCCCTTTTTCCCCCCCCCCCCCCCAAAAAAAAACCCCCAAATTTTTTTTTTTTGGGAAAAAAAAAATTTTTTTTTTTTTAAAAATTTTTTTTTTTCCCCCTTTTTTTTAAATTTTTTTAATTTAAAAAAATTTTTAAAAATTTTAAAAAAAAAAAAAAATTTTTAAAAAAAAAAAAAAAAAAAAAAAAAAAAACCCCCCCCCCCCCAAAAAAAAAAAAACCCCAAAATAAAATTTTTTAAAAATTTTTTTTTAAAAAAGGGGGCCCCCCAAAAAAAAAATTTTTTTTTTAAAAAGTTGGGTTTTCCTTAAAAAAAAAAATTTTTTTTAAAAGTCAAAAAATTTTTTTTTTTGAAAAAATAAAAAAAAAAAACAAAAAAAAAATTTTTTTTCCCCAAAAAAAATTTTAAAAAAATTTAAAAAAAAAAAATTTTTTTAAAAAAAAAAAAACCCCCTTTTTTTAAAAAAAAATTTTTTTAAAAAAAAAAAAAAAAGGAAAAAAAAAAAAATTTTTTTTAAATTTTTTACAAGGCCCAAAAAAAAAAATTTTAAAAAAATTTAAAAAAATTTTTTAAAAAAAATTTTTTTAAAAATTTTTTTTTTTTTTTTTAAAAAAAACCGGGGGGGAAAAAAAAAAAAAAAATTTTTCCCCCCCCAAAAAAAAAAAAATTTTTTTTTAAAACAAATTTTTTTTAAAAAAAAAAATTTTTTTTTTAAAAAATTTTTTTTTAAAAAAATTTTTTTTTTTTTAAAAAACCAAAAAATAATTAAAAATTTTTTTTTAAAAAATTTTTTTTTTTTTTGATTTTTTTCCCCAATTTCCCTTTTTTAAAAAAACCAAAAATTTTATTAAAATTAAAATTTTTTTTGGGGGGGCCCCCCCCCAAATTTTTTTGATTTAAAAATTTTTTTTAAAAAAAGGGGGGTTTTTAAAAAAAATTTTTAAAATTTTTTAAAAAAAAAATTTTTTAAAACCCTTTTTTAAGAATTCCCCCAAAAAAAGGAATTTAAAAAACCCCTTTTTAAAAAAAAAACCCCCAAGGGGCCCTTTTTAAATTAAAATTTTTTTTAAAAAAAAGTTAAAAAAAAAAAAATTTTTTTTAAAAAAATTTTTTAAAAAAAAAAAAAAAAACCCCCCCCCCGAAAAAAAAACCTTTTAAAAAAAAAATTTTTTTTTAAAAAAAAAAAAAGGAAAAAAGGGAAAGGGAAAAAAAAAAATTTTTAAAAAAGGGAAAAATTTTTTTTTTTTTTTTTTAAAAAAAAAAAAAAAACATTGGCCCCCCAAAATTTTTTTTAAAAAAGGGGGCCCCTCCAAAAAATTTTAAAAATTAAAAAAATTTTAAAAAAATTTTTTTTTTTTTTAAACCTTTAAAACCCCAAATTAAAAAAAAAAAAATTTTAAAATAAGGAAAAAAATTTTTTTTTATTTTAAAAAAAAATTTTTTTTAAAAAAAAACCCCAAAAAGGGGAAAAAAAAAAAAGGGGTTTTTCCCCCTTTTTTTATGAAAACCCCTTTTTTTAAATTTTTTTATAATTAAACCTTTAAAAAAAAGGGTTTTTTTGGGTTTTTAAAAAAAAAGGTTTTTTTTAGGTTTTAAAAAAATTTTTTTAAAGAAAAAAAAAAAAGGGTTTTTTTTTTTAAAAAAATTTTTAAAAAAAAAAAAAGGGGTTTTTAAAAAAAAAAAAAAAAGGGGGGAAAAAAAATTTAAAAATTTTAAAAATTTTAAAAAATTAAAAAAAAAAACAAATTTTTTTTAAAAAAAAACTTTTTAAAAATTAAAAAATTTTTTTTTTTTTTTAAAATTTAAAAAAAAAAAAAAAAAAAAAAAAAAAATTTTTGGGGGGAAAAAAAAAAATTTTTTTTAAAAAAAAAAAAAAATTTAAAAAAATTTTTTTTTTTAAAAAAAAAAAGAAAAAAAAAAAAAATTTTTTTTTTTTTTCCCCCCCCGGGAAAAAAGGGGGGGGGGGTTTTTTTTGGGGGGGAAAAAATTTTTTTTGGGGGGGGAAAAAAAAGGGTTTTTTTTTTTTTAAACCCCGTTTAAAAACCCAAAAAAATTTTTTTTTTCCCCCCCCTTTTAACTTTTAAAAAAAAAAAACCCCCCCCCCAATTTTTCCTTTTTTTTTTTAAATTTTTTTAAACCCCCCTTTTTTTTTTTTTTTTAAAAATTTTTTTTTTTTTTACCCAAAAAAAAAAAAAAGGGGGGAAAAAAAAAAAAAAATTTTTTTTAAAAAACCCCCCCTTTTTTTTTGGGGTTTCCCCCCCAAAGGTATAATGTATGGATTTTTTTTTAATTTTAACATTACCGAGCTCAGATTTTGTCTACTAACTAATGTCAAATACTACAAAATCATACTAAATTATCATAAATATACATCCGCTATGTTCCTTGTTCTGACGTGGCTCCTCAATTCAAACATTTAGATTGAGGAGCCACCTTTATGTTCATATAACTTGAAAAGTATTTTACTACAAAATCGAGGATCGCGGCTACAACATTTTTTAAATGACTATTAAATAATATATTAATTTCATTACCATTTGAAGAGTGGCTCCTCAATCCAAACGGACATTTAAAATTTACCATTGTGTTCCTAAATAAAAACACCGTAAGTGCAAACTTACATACATTACGAATATACCTTTATACATAATAGATGTGTTACTCGGTACTTAATCGTGATAATATATTCATCAGGAACAATACCTTTTCGTTTACCCGACGGACGTTCCATTGCTATATTATCCATTACTTTTTAAAACCAGTTTATATACAATCCATTAGAAACTAAAATTAGATACATAATAATTTATATACTTAGTGTAACTTAAAAATAAAATTGAAAAGAGCATCACAATGGGTACTCGCGGAACTGACCTGTAAAAATTTATTCCTTCTTGAAATTCAATTGAGATTGAAAAGTTTCAGTACTGTCGTCCAGCTTAAGATTGAATGTACATAAGTTGTACATTCATAACCATAGGTGTTACAGAACTTTATGGAGCTACACTTTTCTCGTTCTGATTGATAATATAAACATTAAGAGCAAACTGCTAAATCATGGCCTACCCTGGTCGGATTATTGCTTTTATCCAAAATAGCAACGATTACAGCTCAATGTAAACCAAATTTTAGGTAAGTTAACAATATATTTTTAGACAAGTATATTTTAAATTGATTTGTCTGTCAACCTTCAAACTTCGCTTCTAGTAATGAATATAAATATCATAAAACTGTTTAGAGATATTTCATAAAACATGTCTATATACTGCATTATTCACCAAAGCTTTTAGTTTGCGCGTTGATGCGATATATTCCTAAATTGAGGTCGGTTCAATTTGTCATGTTGTAAACGGGCTTCGGCTGGTTTCTTTTATATCTATATTTACGTGTACATTATTACGTTTTTGACTCAAAGCTCTTCTTCTATATTTGTAGTTACTACTTACTATTAAAGTATTATTATTTTTTTATATTAGATATGTATGTCAAAAAGAAAAATAGCATATTTTTTTCTACTGAGTAAAATACTGAGTGTTAAATTAAAAGATTAAATCAAAAAGTCGGACTGTTATCGTTTTAAAATTATAAATAGCAATTGAAAATGCCAATCATAGTTAAATGCTTTGGTCCTATCTTTAACGTTTAATCTTTAAACGAGTTATTGGTTTTGTTACGTAATATGTGAATATTCTAGTCAAGTTTTATAAAATCTAGACAAGAATAAAGAATATTAGATACGAATAATATCGACTATATTCCTTTAAGCAACGCTTAAGAAACGGATTTAAAAAGTAAAATAAAGTATTAGTATGATGTTACTTTTTTGTCATAAAGTAATAAAAAGTTGTCATAAGAAAGAACCAGTGCTGTAAATTATGCACGCAAAGGTTGCCTGAAAATCGGAAAAAGATAGGTTGTTAAGAATATTAGGTATTAAAATAAATAATTTAACTTACTATGGTTAAAAAGCATAATTGATTTTCCATATTTTTTCCAGCAGTAGTTGATGTAACAGCATTTTTGTTAGTTATAAATATTAAAAGAATTATTCCACATTTTTATTATTTTAATATTTCTAAATATTTCTCATGCTCATTGTATATTTACTAAATGAAGTAATGATCATGACTTTAAGAGTTTAAGTATCTCTATGTTATTTTATAAATACTGTTTTATTCCTTCTAGCACAAACTGTAAGCGACTGTACTAGTACCGATAGGCAGGTGCTGCATCCTTCGCACTATAGCACTTCCATTTAAATTCTTTCAATTTGGCTGCTCACTTGAAGGGGTACAATTGATTTCGCCAAATTGTTAGGACAACCTATTACCTTACGAATGTTACATTAGTGAGGTATAAAAGTGGAACTAACGATAAAAATATACTTTATTTATATCATGAACCGTTTTTACTAGAAAAGGGTACCAAACTTTTACCATTCAGCGTTGGAAATATTACCTGAGATAAGAAAAAAAACACTTTCTGGGAATTTCTCATAAATCTGTTTAATATACTTAAAGTAATATAACAGGCAGTCAAATGTATCTAATAAAATCAGAATAATATAATCAGAAATTATTTTATTGCTTCCACAATGATATGGTCAACAAATAGATCGTGTAAGATGACGTAAGATGTACGATATCAGTATCGCACAAACTCGGAAGAAGGGAAGGCAAGAAGACTAACTTTCCCTCGTCTCATATAATAATATATGTATATGTGCATTAAGAAACTGATTATGTGGTTCAGGAGTAGCAATGGTGGCTACATTGATGGGCTGTGATTTACAGATGCACTGATGACATGGTGCTCCTGAGCCCGTCAATTAGTACGTAAAGAACTCTTATTAATATTTGTGACTTGGACACGATGGCCTGTGCTGGAATATTACATAAGTAAAAGTCAACAACGTTGAAAACGAGACCAAACTGTACGAATGTATATTAAATACATTATTTCATACAAGGTAGCTAAATTTAAGTATAATCTCAAAGATGACATTGACATTCATTCATTGGCACTGATAATTGACAGTTATTGAAATGTGTTTGTTCGATTAGCTTTGGACTTTGTTTTGATCATCAAGTATAATCCAAGTATCCTTATTACCTACAAATAAATAACATCATTTGATAATTTAAGTGTGCGAGTAGTTTATGACTTCGTGACGAAAGTCTATATATTATAGGAAGAGTGTATGGAAACTTTGGTTCTTGTAAATAATTAAGGTTATTATTAACACTTGACATGTAACAACGCCAAGACGGCGTAAACTTCCCCAATTATAATATTTATTTGTTCAAATAAGTTAATTGAAGTGCATCTTTAGTTCTAACTCTTCAACAATGTTCTGAAATGTAGCTTATGTTGTAAATTTAAAAATATGATTCTAAAATAACATTAACTCAACTTCTAATACAAGTTCCTTATCAATAAAAAAAGATAAATATGTTCATTATTAAACTAACACAACGATAATTTACCCTCAACATATAATATATTTAGGATAAATACCCTTCTCTATTTATTTCTTGTGCTTTCCTGCAAACATATTGCATAAGGCGGACTTAAAGCCTCAGGCATTTTCTTCCTCTCAAACCTTTGGGTATTACAAAGCTGTGTGTGGCAGGTGTATATTTGGGACAGGTAAAGATGAGACTTAATTCAGTATGGAATATTACAAAAGCAGAAAAGAAAAAATCTTACATATATATAAGTACTCATACATATAGTTTATTCATGTAAATATCATACTAAATATCAAAATATAAGATAATAAAGATACTCTCACGTGTTATTCTGATGACTCCGTCAACAAGTCTCTGTAGGCTTCCGTACTTTAAGCTTAAAAGTAAATCGGTTAGTGGACATCCTGATTTCTAGTGGTAATGTGTTCCAAAGAGTTACAGCTTGAACAGGGAAGGAAGAATGGACCATACTGGAAGTATGTGAAGGACAAAGAAGAAGAAGATTGTTAGAAGAGCGAAGAGTTCTGTCATGATTAGAGCAGAGATATTGGAAGTGGGTCATTAAACAATCCACTTCTGTTATGCCCCACTCATACTTCCGCATGTGTCCACTCTTCGTTCTTAGTCCAATCTGTCCTCCTCTGGAACGCTCTGCCTTTGGAAATCAGGATAGCACCCAGTCGCCTCTCATTTAATACGAAAGTCGGAGCTCGAATTCTCGACACTTTAGCAGACTCATCACATCCCTAAAGTCTTATATGTTATTATGTTAGTCTTGTATGTATTACTCAGCAAGTATATATATGTATGTGTATCTCAGTATGTATGTAACCTAATTTTAATTTCATGCACCTACTCAGACATTTTCCCACCACCTAAAGGTAGACTGGGTGAAAATGCCTTTGGCATTAAGTCCGCCATTGTACTTTGTTTGTGCAAAAAGAATAAAAATAAAAATAAAATAAATAAGTGGGATTTTAAGTAGGTGGGTGAGTTAGGTGAGTGGAGAAGATAGTGTAACACAGTCAGAGCCCTCGAACTGCGGCGCTGTCTTATAGGTAACCACAACATTTGCGTACGGTAGGCGGATATGTGATCAAACTTTTGCAGGTTGAAAATGAATCGAATGCAATTGTTGAGAAGTCGGTCTAATTGATTGAACAGATCTGCATTCATTTCGAGAACACACATCACTATAGTCAATAAGTGTAAAAATTCAACTCTGCACAAGCATCGTCTTTGTTTTTATTGGGAGAATATTTTTAAGGCGATAAAATCCTCGTAAAATATTCGTAACCTTCTGACTGTGTATCGATGTACAGACCGAGATCCTTGACCGATGTACTAATAAAAAAAACGGTGTCATTAAAGATGATGCCAGTAATACCATCAGGATCAATTCTGCTTGTCATTCTAGGACTCCCTATGATGATCACTAGGAATTTTGACAGGTCGGTGAACCCAACCTGCTGGACCAGTTAAACCGAACTTGCTGGATTTTACAGCTTCGTTCAAATTTTCTACTCTTGCATGTGAATTGATCTGCAGGTCGTCTGTATATAAGTGATACGAACACCGAAGTTCGTGAGTTATGAGATCGATAAATAAAAAAACAGGAGCTGAGAAAGAGTACCGCCTTGTTGAACACCAGGTTCCCAGTTGAGATGAGAAGCATCCTCT
Organism: Arctia plantaginis; assembly: GCA_902825455.1. Classification (NCBI taxonomy): domain Eukaryota; kingdom Metazoa; phylum Arthropoda; class Insecta; order Lepidoptera; family Erebidae; genus Arctia; species Arctia plantaginis. The sequence continues at coordinate 7,540,349 of CADEBD010000308.1, read as the reverse complement.
CGAAGTCTCTCCAAATCGATTGGTCCGAAACTGCTCCTATATATTATTTTCATTTAAAGCTTTGGCGTCTTAATGTTGTAAGTTATGAAAATCAGGCTGTGAGAAACCGGAAGCCAAGTATTGTCCATGAGAAGTAACAATGAAGAGACGAAGTAATAATAAAGTTTAGCATGGGTATCGTTTTCATTTAGGTTGTGGTGAGTGGCTTGAAGAAGTAAAATATGTAAACAAGTGGATTTCAAAATATATTTAATAGTGTACGAGAGCGAGAGGAGTTTTGACTCGGTGATGTAATTGTGCACAATACATCACCGAGTGTACCAGTTACCGATGTAAAACTCTCATTGGCTAACGAATCAACAGTCATTGGCGGAGTAATATGTTTTAACATCAGCCATATGTATTTTAAAATATATATATACATATAACTATGGTAAATATTAAGATATAAAGGTACAATTACTAAATCAAAAAGTTTTTTAAATTAATTCAATACTCACACCAATACATCAGCCGCCGGCCCCCACTGACACGTATTTAATAATAAAACAATAACATGGACACTAACCCCAATTAATTATAAAAATAACGTAAGAAAAGAAAAACAAAACCCATTTGGTAAAGTAGGTCAGTCGTTGGTCAAGTAAGCAGAAAACAAATATTATTATACCTATGTACAGTGTACTTTTGGTGGTATCTTGTGTATCATTCTCACATTCCTCAATCTGATATCTATCGGCACTCCTACGAGTACAACTTTTGTTCCAACAGGTTAGAGAAAATGTCGCAATAGGAGAGCATTTTTTCGAGAAGTAAGCTGATGTACTCTACATCTTATTTAAAATTCTTAATGTCGCCAGATCTTCTGTCCTTTAATTTTTAATTTAAATGTATCTCATTTGTTTTGAATGCAAATTTTCTGTTGTATTTCAAGAAAAACTCTAGACTCAATAATAAAAACGCTATTTAAATGCTAATTCTGCTCCACAGGCACACTGTAAATAAACTAGTCATTTACGGTCTGGTCAAGTCGGGTCAGGTCAGGTCTTTAGTAGGTCTAACTACTAAAGACCTGACCTGACCCGACTTAACCAGACCGTAATTCAATGGAATTTGCACTTGTGTCTTTGAGGTATGGGACATGATGAGATTGTTGTTTATGAATAATGTAGGAAAGAAATGTCATTAGATTTTCATACTACCTTTCTTCTTCTATAAAAGAACTATGTACCGGAACAAGTAAACAACATCCTACCAAAAATAAAAATATTTATAATTGGTTCAATTGAAATTAATGAATTTTATTTTGATATTTCTAGGCCCAGATTTACCATATTACCTAACATAATCCTTGAGTTCAATGTCTCATTTATCAGCAGTTTAGCATTTCAGTAGCTTAATAAAAGAGAGTAGTAATATTGAAAATATAATAAAATAACTAAAAATAGAAATCTAATAAAATTCTTCGCATGATATCATGATCGTAACATAAGAATGCTAGGACGACGTTTTTATCATTGTTTGGTAAATAAAGTTCATATTAATCGTGTTAGATATGCATGAAATTCCTTGCCTTATGATACAGAAGGTTCACAGTACTAAAAAAAATATCAAAGGCAGAAATTGTTTTATCAGTGGCAACTTAATCACTACGCGGGGGAATGATATGAATGAACTACGGCTCTCATTAATATGCTTGCAGTGTATGAGCTTCACAACAAATGTTATAAACAAAATATTTGTTCTTGGTCTGGGTGTATTTTTATCTATACAAATAAATTAAAATTGAAGTGTCTATTTGTAATGTCAAAATAATAGGTTTTTTTCATGCTCACACGGTTATTTGTACGATACCTATGCCCAAAAACCAGTTATTTTTGTCTCTCTGTCTGTCTATTTGTGTTGTAGCTGTCTATATAAGGAGTAACTTAGGCTATTTTTCCTCTCAGAAAAATCCTTTAAGATTTTGCCCGGTCCGGGAATAGAACCCACTAAGGCAGCGATTTTCAAATTCCGCGCGAACGAAATCCAGCTGGTATCCAGGCGAGTATAGATAGTTCAACTCAGTGTGGCAGTGACGCGGCAGTCGGACGACGACTGCCACACGAATGAAAGTTGTATATTTACAAGCCCACGCACACATAGGGCCGCGCGCACAACTGAGTTGAACTATCTATTCCAGCTAGTTTATAATATGTATGTGTTTAGAAGTATTTAAGTTCTAGCTTTTGCCCGCGGCTCGGTTATATCGGTTATCGCAGTAAAAAGTAGCCCATGTTAGATACTTGCTGATAATGTGGCTTTCCATTGTTAAAATTATTTTTTAGTTAGATTTAGGCCTGAAAGCATAACAAAAAAACTCACTTTCACATTTATTACAATACAAAGTATGGAAATATGGATTATCAGCAGTTTGGTTACCACGGTTCACATTGGTTTGGGTTCAGACGGCCGTGTGTAAGCTGTATGAGGTTATTAAATATTCTGCTACCCAACGTTGGGTTCGTTCATTTTAAGGGTAGTACAAACGCAAATTGGTCTTGCTCGCAATCGCAACTGCAATGTCCTCAAGTTCAGTTCAGATGAAATAGCAACTTAGTGGAGTGAGCTCTAGAGATAAGACTGTCGGAGGTCATAATATCACGTTATTTACGTAAACACAACATAATTGAGACTAGACTTATTAAAATTCCAGAGTTAAAAGGAAAATGTTTACAAATTTTCCACATTGACTTGCTAATTCGCTTTAACTTTGCGCTGTCCAGTCAAACCTTAAAATGATTAGTGAATTTTTCAAGTTGCAACACAGAAAAAAACTATTTTAGTCAAGTTGACGCAAAGAAAAACTAGCTCAAGTTTTAAGGGTCAGGCCCTTAAGGACGTATATATTGTTAGTTTGTCATAATTTGTTTACTTACTTGAAACCTAACATGGGAGTGTTTGAGCGCCGTTTAAAAAAAAGATAGGATTCATGAGATAACTGCAAACAACCATAAGGATTGATCATCGTTACTTTAATATTAATAATATAATTTTATTCTTAACTCCATATAAATCTCACTAGCATTGTAAAAAATAAATTAAAAACCATTTTGTATCTTTGTGGGAGAGCTCTCTCAGTGGCAAAACTAGTTGCGATGTCTACTATGTCTCAGAAATATAATTTGGCTACAGTCGCTTCAATTAGATTTGTATAAATGTTCACAACTTTCATATTTATAATCACATTAAATACACGGGAGTAAAACTCTTTATCCTTTATGCATACGAATACTACTCACAAAAGTTTTTATTCCAATACATATTTTGTTATTCAATCTTCAAAGTTTGGAACAAATTTAACCCGTTAATTTAATTTAATTTAACCCTATTGCTCTTTGATTAGTAAGAATAATAATAACTTGACACATCTCAAACACGGTCGTCTTATTATAAACTAGGCAGAGCCTGTACTATGGTAACCAGACTGCTGATAACATACTTACTCGCATATATTACTAAATACATACACATCCATACCTATATTATTATAAATGTGAATGTGAGTATGTTTGTTACGCTTTCACGCCTAAACTACTAAACCGATTGCTACGTTATCAGCGAGTGACATAGACTACTTTTTACCGCGATAACCGACATACACGCGGGCGGAGCCGCGGGCAAAAGCTGGTTATAGATGAATTACTCCCAGGTGGGAGGGTGAGCCATACATTTGCCGGTTCGACCGATGCGGTACGATTTATTTCGTGGCTTTTCACCAAGTGAATTACCCAAATCCAAATTTTGGGGGGACTTGAGTTCCAGGTATCCATGGGCGACGGCAGTCACTTAGCAGATGACCGACAGATGAAAAAAAAAGTGATGTATATAATTTATTGTTGTAGTATAGGGGGCAAGCGAGCAGACGCGTCACCACATGGAAAGTGACTAGCGCCGCCCATGAACATCTGCAACTCAGGAGTCACAAGCGCGTTGCCTGCCTTTGACGAAGGAGTACGCTCTTTTTTTGAAGAACGTATCTGTCAGACAGATACTCATAATTCTTATAAAGTAGTACTTAGTGTTCGGTATAATGAATATTATATAATGCTTAATAGCTTAAAGGTACAGCTAAACTGAGGATTGGCTTATTGTTTTAGAGGACCAGATTGCCATACAGCAGTATACAACCTAAAAAAAATTGCTTACAGGTGATATTTGGGGCGGTATACTATGGGGATCTTCTGTCAACTAGGGTTAATTTCCGTCCATTTACGAGATTCTGTTATACATATTATAGAAATCGAAAATAGGACACTTAGGACCCATAACATTTTACGGCTGTGGTGCTTCCCTGTTTAAAAGGAGGTATGCCTATTTTACTTCATTTTGTCTCCCGCTTTGCTAACGAGGGAAGTGGATTTATTATATTTCCAACTCCTCCAAATTTCTTCTGATTTCGTTGCGGGTGCCAAGACAGTTTATTTTTTTATAGGAACTTCGATGTGTTCGTGGGTCACTACTGTTGAGCCTGGTGTACCACTGTACAGTAGTTACAGTGGTGGGCGTGTGGGAGGGATTAGTCCCATTAAAAAATCATTACAAAATTATTTGTACTTACTAAATTATTCGTCCTTATGAAAATTAAGTGATGCTTAGTAATTAAGGTCATTAACCTACCAGACAGAGAGATCATTTTCAAATCGTAAGAGTTTTCCAAATAATTCCAATATTTCCTATGAAATAAAGATTAATATATATTTATGTTGCATTTAGGTAATTGTATTCTGCTACAGCACGCTTTATATGAAACAGAGATAATTTGAATGTAATAAATGCAACTGTTTCGTAAGCAAACATCTATCCGTATAGTTAAGTTTATAGACTTTTGATTAGAGTCAGTAAAGTGAGTCTATCTTTGTTGACATGACTTTAGTAGAAGCAAGCAAAAAAACCAAAGATTAAAATAGTCAAAACACTTTAATGACTACGTATAAAGATGTTCTATTTTCTTATATGTGGTCACTATTTAGTAGTCTTTGTTTACAGTAACTCAATATTCTGGTAAATATAATAAATAATATTTAAGAGTCTTTTAGTGCGCGGATAACTGGTTATTTTTATAATTATTACTTATGGCGGAACAACATGTAGTTTTAGTCGGTCCAAGTTTCACGTCCGAAAAATATGTGTCACTATCCCTATTCATCCCGTGGGTATCGTTAGAACTGTCTAAGGGAGCAAACGACGCAGGACAAAAGTACTGCAAGGAGAAGAAAAATTTGAAACGCGCCGATGTCAACCCGTCTGGCCAGCGTGCTATAGTAGGCAAAAACCTTTTTTCCTAGGAGAGGCATTTGTTCAGCAGTGGACTAGTAATGGCTGTTGATGATAATGATGAAGTTTGGCATACTAATTTTTAATCTCAGTTCCAGTGAAACGATGATCCATGGGGGTTTCCACACGGCAAAACAAGTAGCAATTTCAGCTGAATGCTAGGCATATGTTTTAATGTATCTAAATATCGCAGAATAAAAATATCGATGTTTTAGGCCTAACTTTATTTTTACGCTAATACGTTATGAAAATAGGTGAAGCAATATTTCTGGGAAGGGTATTCATAATGAGGAAAATTTTCTTTATGAGTAACACTGATACCGCTGAGCAGGATATACCACAGACTATATCACAAGAATATCGGATGCTACTCGGCGTGAGTGATTGTTACACTATTTAATGACACGTGCACGACAACACTTCAAAGGATTTTCGTAAAGCATATTCAAGAAGGTTTTTTTAAATATTGTATTCATTTACTATACGTTAAAGCTATTTTTAGAATTTGTTAAATTTTACAAATCCATAAGGACAGAAAATTCGCCTTAACCACAATAACGGTAACGATTACTGAATAAAATTATGTTACCTGCAGTCAGCTACATACTCGTATAACTCACGACACTTTCTTACTGTCTATACACATAGTCCTGACGTTTTATTTGGTATTGCTGATTGCTAGAATTTTTGGGTTGCCAGCGCCCAGGCAGCAATTACTAATTTTGGATACTTATGCACTAATTTGGTTTTATTTTACTTTTATTTTCTTAGTTGCAGCTGCAAAGAAATACGAATGAACCAACTTATTTATAAAATCTTTCGGATTTAGTTAGGTACAATATTTTATTACTTTTCTAAGTTATTTTTTCAACAGACTTTTTAAATGTAGTGTACTTTGTGCTGTCCCTCATGTTTTTAAGTAGTTAAACAGGTAAAATCTAACCTCCGTGATGAAAACAAATAAATTAAATTTTTAAATCAAAGGATGACAACGCGCTTATGACTCCTGAGTTGAAGGCGTTCATGGGCGGCGGTAGTCGCCCTCTGGTAGGTACCTCAAATCTTCAACTTTAAACTCTACGATGTTATTTAGAGTTGTCTAATACGTCGTGCATTTTTACAATTAAAAGGTAATGGGCGACCCCGCCTTTACAAGCATCCTGTAAGACTGATAAAGCTTGACTTGTTTAGGGATAGACAATTGACATTTACCAAAAATGTATTGACAGCAATGAACCTATTTGAGTTCATTTCTAAAAGAAAGAAAACAGTTTATGCTTTTTAAGCTTTTATTTGAGTTTACTCTAATAGTTACGTATAAGTTTTCCGCAATACATGGTAAAAATCTCAGCATCATCAGCTCTAATCTACCTTTTATTTTGTTGTATGGTTCTCAAGTAACTCACTCCAGTACTTCAATTTAAGTATATTAGAAATAGCAATGAAAGTTTATTTCATAAATTTGTCTGTTTGTGATAGCAATATGTAAATCCTCCAGTAAGACGAAACGTACAAGAATATTTAAGAAAACTCTGTAATAATTGTTTTATTACATAAATATCATTCACTACATGGCAAACAGTATTTAAAAAAAACATTAGCCGCTGCGTCGTCTTTTTACTTGATCGTCAAATGAATTGAGAAAAAGTAATTAATCTAAACCTACATGTAAATAAACAGCTACCTAGGCTCCGTATGCAGAGTAACATGATCAAGCCTCCAAAAATTGAATTGAATTGCCAATTTCATTGACTTGAGCAAAAGTGTTGCAACGTAATCGCTAGCAAATTGCAAGTTCTACAAATATAGGATTGACAACATTTTAAAAGAAAACATGTGCGATAATATATTTGTTGAAAAAAATTACGACTATTTGAAAAACCTCACAAAACAAGTGTTAAAAATACTGAAAAAAAACTACATTCGCTTCATGTTACTCTTTTAATTTAGGTAGATAAAATAGTTTATTGAATTAGATACTATTTTAAATTTAAATAAAATATTAAATTCATTCCTGTACATGTACATGTTTTTTCCAAAAGTGACGCTTTGAATGGTCACAGACAGGGTGCTGTCCCCCACTATAGTCTACTAAGATGCAGTGTTCAGTTACAGTGCCGATCTCCTTTAATGAGATTGCCTAAAGCGAATTACGCGTTGTAGTTGATGACGTACATCGGATAATGGGGTATGTCATACGTTAAATGGAGAATGTCCGTTATCAAACAGTTCAAGCGTCTCATGGAGACTTTGAACTAATCTATTACCTAGTGGCCTCCTCTATGTACTTTGGAATGGAATTACTAATAGTATGTAGATTAATCTGTCTATATGGGCTGGATGATTTACGGTTAGTTAAGTTAAGTTAATATTAACTACTATAATATTTAACAAAGATGTTAATAGTCTTAGATAGTACCTAATACTACTATCATAATATATGTTAATCATTTCACAATTTTGATTAAATAGTGAAATGTTTACTACACGAAATGAAAGTTTTTAATTATCATTGAGGCAAGTATATTCAGAATTTAATTACTAAACTGAAATTATTTATAATTATTTATTTCTGCAAAATTGTTTAAAGAATAACATCACCCATCTTATAACTAAATATTCTTGTAATTTTAACTAACACCAGCTTACTATTTTAAAATATAAAAGTTCACTAATACTCTTTATTATTTGACTTGACATTTATCTACATTTTATTACTTTAAGGACAGGTTTTTCAATCCTCAGATAAACAGGTTGATAGCATTTATTCCACAGTTAGCGTAATTTTGGATTTTTCGGTGGTCAGATAGTTGTTATCTGATGAATAAAGCTTAAATCTGAGGAATAACTTTATCTGTCATTTCACGCCTCAGTTAGTGATATTATCTATAGAATAGTGTGTGACTGTTGTGTATTTGTTTACATTCTCTAATAGTTGTTATAGTTAAGTTTATATCAACATCATCAACAGCCTTAATTTATCCACTGCTGGACATAAGCCTCTCCTTAGAACGAAGCTTCTGGCCTACTATACCACGCTGGCCCGACAGGTTGGTATAGGGTTTGCTTTAAGTTTATATACATTGCCCTTATTGAGTATTTAAAGTATTTGCTTTGTCCTGGGAGAAAAGAAAGGGTTTTTAGAGAAAGATATGGCAATACTTTATATGATGATAAGTATAAGTATAAGTTTATTTCTCACCATAATTACAGGATTTACATTTACAATACATATTAAACGAAAATAAAGGGACCATGGTGGGCTGATACCTGAACTAGGAATGTTCCTGTATCTCAGGTTATCAACCCTCCACCCCATATACACAGCTGTCTTATATCCAAAGTAGAACCTTAAATTTAAATACGTACAAATCACTAGTTTATTAGGTATACAATAAAAATATAGGAGGGTAGATCATAAACGATGCCAATAGCAATACTTCGTTTCTTGTTTTGTGTTCAACGACAGGATGTGTGGTACAAGACATGAGTTGCTGACTTTTACGTGTCGCGATCACTTACTATGCATAGAATTGTTTTCCAAACTCAATTTAATTATGTCTTTGTTTTAAGATACACAGTATACTATATTATAATATTATCAATTTTAATTTTAATTTTTTTTAATTTTAATTTTAATTTCATCATAGGCTTCAAACTTAAGATAACAAATATCTTAAAAGTTCATGTAATTTTCTTTTGTAGTGTATTGTGTAATGGGTGGTGACTGTGTGGTGTAATGGGTGTTAATTTAGTGCGTTGTGCAATTGGTGGTGAGTGAGTTGTGTAGTGCTGTGTGGGGGTGCGATTTGTAGTGTGTGTTGAATTCTAAGCGGGTATTTTGTGTGATATGTTGCACACGAAGGAAGGATAAGTGTTACGCATGTCTGTGTATTAGTAAAATAATTGTAAACTGTGTCCGCCACTTCAAATAATAATTTTAAGGATATCTTCTGTTGCACGATAACCAATCGCTTTCAGGCTATTTTTCAATGTTAGTTTTAGGGTTGGACGGTTCATATTAATGATTTGATTCAGCTCATTGAAATGTCTGTACAAAAAGGGGCCATTATAGGCCAATTGACGTTGCGCAAAACCAGATTTAAAAGCGGGCACGTAGGTGCGCATTCTTCTTTTGTTTAGGGGTAATTGCGTTGGTATAATAGTTTTATGGTAGTGGAGAACCGTGTGCTGAATAAATAGTTGTCTGACCGTTAAGAGATTGGCTTCCTCATACAGTAAATTCGTTGGATATTTCCTGGGCCTACGCAGCATAACTTTGATAACAGCCCTTTGTGCTCTCTCCAGCTCCATTAGGTGCTTATTTTTAAAAATGTGTAGCAATTTACTAACCCGTTTACTGAGAGCTGCAATATGTGGTTTCCAATTTAGATTTTTGTCAATTGTAATGCCAAGGTATTTGTGGGTTTCTGCCTGGGTAAGGTTAGGACAGTGACAAAACATGGCTGTGTTAGTATCTTTTTTTACAATGCAGGACGTGGGCAGTAATATTGAAATCAGTAGGTGGTTTCATGACTTCAGAGATTCTAAAACAAATGTATTTAGTTTTCGATATGTTGATTGTGAGAAGGTTGTCATCGAGCCACTTAATAATAGTTGTAAGACCAGATTCAGCCGTGATGATGAACAATTTAATTACAAGTTATTAATTCTCTTACGACGAAAGTAACACGAATAATAATAATAATAATCTGTACCACATTCAAAATGCCATCTAGTCCCAAATTAAGAGTTCTATTTAATATATATTTTGGTAAAAACATGCATGCTACACACAGAACCGCCGACAAAATTTAAAAATTAATTGTAAATGTACACAATTGTTTCAATTGAGCGGGAATCGATCCCGCGACCTTTCGAGTAGCAGTCTGATACACAAACCACTACACTGTTGTTTACCGTCGATACTACCTTCAATAAGGTTGTCTTACTCTACTACTCTTACTCTCTGACTGACAAGCAATGACAAGAAAAGAATGACACAAATTTGTGTAATGGCTTGTGATCCTCATCTAACGTGTTACTAACTGTATAGCTGCATCTCGCTTTGCGCATGTTTACAGTGAACTTATGAAAGACCATCAAGTAACTAACTGTCGGTTTACACCTGATTGAAAAACAGAAAAAGTTTATTCACTTGATAAACAGCATTATAAATTTATTCCCAAGTTAGTTGTCTGACAATATAACTGAGGATTGAAAAACCGGCCCCATAATAAATAAATAGGTAAAACACCTACATCCAAAATAGATAACGTCTATTTACGTTTTTCTTATCCGTTGCTAATATCAAATCCTTATCAGCATAATCTATGTTTTGTATAAAAATAGGTACAAATTCTTCACGGTCTAAATCCATAAATGTAATTGTTCATATTTATACAGAGTGTTTCAGAACATATAGTCCTATATAGATTCGTATCGTAGACCCAACATATGACGTAAAGTACTAACGATTGTAGGAAAATCGTGATTTCTGATAAATAATTCTTATTTCTTACTCAATAAAAAAAAGTAACGTCATGGATATTTCATTTTATTTTAAATCTCTCCAAACAAAATGAAAATACTACATATAGTAGGAAAAGCACTTTCCGAAGATGAAATAAATTTAAATAAACAAAATCCTTTTTTAGGCTAAATCAACTATTTGTCAGTTACATACGATTCTATAATTTTACCTTACCTTTTCGTAACGCATACATACAACTTTTTAATATATGTAGATACCGCTATGGAATGCACCGTGTGCAGCGGCATTGTTCAAATAAAGTCTGTTGAGCTCTAATATACGGTCACGAAGTATTGCCAGGGGAACACTTTATATGTATATGCAGTCAACGTAGTAGAACATTCATTCTAGAAAAGTAATGAAATTAAATACTAACAAAATAGTTGTATACGAGCTTTATATTAATAAAAGTTATATTAGGTACAGTGAGTCAGCCTTTTTAAACTCTCATATTTTTTTTCACTTTTAAAGGGAACTTTTTAGGGGGATTCGGTTCTAGCTTGTGATTCTCGATAGTGAAAGAGAGTACCTCAAGCAAACCTACTCATCTCATTTAGCAATACACTTCTTCAAAAAACAAAGAATTAAACTAAATCTAAACCTACTTAATGTGTTTTAGTACAGATTTATATAAACACCTCTTTAATTCCAACACTATGTGTATAAATATAATTATATTTATTTAGCCTTATTGAAGCCTGTTGAAAATCCTCCCATCGATATTTTCGTCTACACTTTTAGCCAGACGCGAGAATCCTGGCACAGACAGATCATTTACTTATTTCTTGTTACCTAATTCATCTCCTGCGTTTAATTATATAAGAAAATGTTTAACGCACTCTTATAAAAACACTATACATTTAATGTAAATAGAGATCGCCTGACGGTCGAATTAAGACGTTTTGAATGCCTTTATTTTATTTTATTTTATTAGCCACTAAATTTTGAACCGCAATTATTTAGATTTTGTACAAAGACAGGTTAAAATATATACAGGACCAGAATTTTTACTTTATAGGCATCACATATTATTTAAAAATTTTGGGATTACATAGGACATTGAGTGTTTCAAAAATTATATGTACCGCTATTTTTGTTTGCAAAGGGATACTATTCTTCGCGTAGGACACGAGAAAAATGTCGAATATTATCAATATTTATCTGATTTCAACAACAAGTGAAATAATTTTATTGGACACAAATAAAATAAGAAGGTCTGTTTTACTACATTAAATGTATTTTATCAGTATTGACAGACAGTGCACACTTCTCCGAATTTCTATATTTTTATAAATTTCTATGATCAATCATAGAAATTTATAAAAATAGAAAGTTATCAATAACGGTGAAATAGTGCGCCGTTATCAATCATCGATGGTTCAAACTGCTTTGATGATGAGCGAGTATATTACATGCATTCCTATACCAAGATTTTTCTAAAAAACTGGAAATTACGTTTGACTTTTACATTTAATAGATTGAACTAAGATTATATATCAAACTGGATAATAAAAACTTCTGGAACAGTTTAATATTACGACATACTCAAGATTCGTGCTCATATTGTATAACGAATATAATCAATTTATTATAAAGTTCAATGAAAGCCTCTGTTCACGTTACATGTAATATCAACATACCATATATAATTATCAAAGTTACAACTTCTACTATTTAAAGAAACCTTTAACAAAGGGATTTATCCTTCTGAATTCTAGTGATCAAAATGAATCAAAATCAAAAATTCAAAACTTATCAGATTCTCAGTATAGAAATATTCTGTTAATCACTTCAATAATTTATTTCAAATTGATTTATTAAAAATTTCAGAAAGTTTTATCGAGTTTATCTGAAGTATATTGATACGTTTAATAACACAATAATCTAAGTGTAGTCACGGTTTGATTATGCTAATTAAATTTGTGTCTTTTATGTAAGTGCCACTGTATAGATACAAAGGTAACTTTTTGAAGACATTTTAATAAATATCTAACTATTACTATATGTCATTGTTTATGCAGGAATCAGTAGGTTTCCACAAATAGGTTTCATCAATATCGAAATCCGTGTGGTGACGGATTAAAAATACGCAGTGTCACCCTATTCATCCCGTGGGTGTCGTAAGGGAGTCGACTAAGAGAGCAAACTACGCAGGACAACAACACTGCAAAGAAAAGGCTGCGGGGTGGTGTGTCAGAATCGGACCGATTAAAACGACACGGTGTGCCACTCTGTGCCTGTAATAGGAGGGATCCGGGAACGGCTGTTATTAGGACATCCGGACCCCTTCTAGCGCCTGTCAGGTTCGGGTACATTGTCTATTTAGGCGACATCGACAGTGGAGGGGAAAACCCGTCCCTTCCACCCGCGGCCACACTCAGGGCGGCATGAGACGTTCGTGGGTGGCAAATTGGCAATACAAAATACTTCGGCGAGCACAAATTTTCCAAATCAAACGGGGGAGTTCCAGCCAACGCGCACGCTGCCTCCTTCGACACGGTACGGTAACCGCTTATATCTCTAACCGTCAATACCCTCTGAGGGCGCCAAAGGAACACTCTATTTTGGGCGATCAGAGCCGCTGCCAACACCGGTGCACCGTACAGTGCCATGGACCGGACAACCCCCGTGTACAGCCGTCTCGTCGCGACGATGGGTCCACTCAGATTATGCAAAAGTCGCCCATGGGCAGACACAGCATCGACCAGCTTTGGAGCAAGCTGTCGGAAGTGCTCGTCGAAGAGCCACCTGCCGTCGAGGATCAAGCCCATATAGTTCATCTAGGCCTGCACCGGTACGAAAATCGAGTTGCCAACGATTGAGGCGCTAGGGGGAGGACCACGACCGTAGAATATAACCCGTAAGCCCAGCGCCTCAATTCGCCCGACCACCAGAGAGACTACCCTGGTGGCCAGGCGCACCGCCTCTTGAAAGTTCGCCCCCGGGCTGTGATCAAAGTATCATCGGCGTAACAAATTACACCCAGCCCGGGGGGCAATCAGCTCGAAGGGCCCAGTCGTACACTATGTGCCACAGGAGGGGTTCAAGAACAGACCCCTGTGAAATACCGCACGACACCTCGGATTACCATCTCGGTCCTCGTAAACGAAAATACTCTGTTACTAGCCGCCTCAGATACTTTGGCATCCCATGATAGTGGAGTGCTTTCCTGATGCAGCTGAATGGCAGACTATTGAATGCATTGGCGGTGTCCCTTACATCGGCAACAGCACACCACAGCTCACCGCCTCTTCGGTCACGGCCCTCGGGGGTGACACAAACCCTGGTTTTTTGTTTTTTTTTTTACGTGTGGAAACCCCCTCGGACGGTCACCTCACCGGGGTCTACGGCGGGGTGGTGTAAACCGGCTGCCAGCGTGGTATAGTAGGCCAAAACGTTATTTCTAAGAAGTCTATTTCTAATATTTTGTTTAAACTATGTATTCATTTGATAATGCAATTATTATAAACTAAATTATATTATATTTTATAGGTAAAAATGGAACTTAGTATATTTTCCCTTTACTTCTAAGTTCTTCAATTTGTTCTTCAATTTCTGAGTTAATCAATTTATTTATCAAAATATTGACTGCTAATACCTATTCAAGTGTTATTGCAACCAATAAAAAGAATTTCGTAAGGGTTTTCATAAAGTTTAATTAAGTGCAGAATCGATTGTATGAATATATTTTGTTCTTTTCACAAAAATGTACCAGTTCGTAAATAGTAGCATAAAAAATAAGCCCACAAAGGTCCGTATTTTCAACACTTATTTTATCGAACTTCACACTACGTTTCGGCAATAAAAAAGCTTTAACTCAATAAAATAATATCCGTGCCAGAAAATTGTGTTTTGAATCGATACCGTAAGAGGTTTTTTCATGGGACCACTCAAACGAAAGCCGATTTATGACTTTTACCCTTCCCCACACATAAACATAGACATAGACATTAACTTTTTGACATATGTGATTTCTCGCTTTGTGAGTACAATACATAAATGTTAAATTAATAGGCATTTTAATGAAATAAATAGTTTAATGCATAAAAACATTGTGTAACAACTGTTGTTTCAATGGAAGTAGATTTAAAATAAACAGATAAACAGACAACATTTTTATATGTTAATTAAACTATGTTATTATGTTATGTTAATTAAACTATGTTATTATGTTATGTTAATTAAACTATATAATTAAACTATGTTATTATGTTAATTAAACTAAATATAGCTTACTTTATAATGCAAAATTAATTTCATTATATAGGAGCTCGTAGATCTTGAAGTTAACTGCTAATTGAAATCAATAATAATATGATATAATATATGAAAATATTTTTGACAAAAATGTACCAATCATATGTCCTAACTGTTTACACAAAATACAAAAAAAAACTAAATGGTTATCGGTCAGTGAAATAGTAAAAGAAGTGTGAAGGTTCACCGGTTGATTAAAAAACTGCAGGTGATTACTTCTGGCTCTTAGTATTCATGTTTAAAACTTGTTTATAATTTGAAATTCAAAAATATAAAGTTATCAAAAGAACATATCTGTATAAATGAAATACAGAGATTGAAGTATTATATCTTAGTTCATTAGGTATTATCGTTTGAAAGTGGCTAATAGGAATAATTTGCAAATAACTTGTAAATTGCGTTGTTTAAGCAAAATTTACATTCAGCCTGGATGTAGAAGCCTTAATATAGGAATCGGCGCCTTTTATCCTACAGCCGTGCTTCGAATTGTATGAACCTTCATTATTAGTGGTTTACCCGGTAGAGGCTTCGGGGAGTGAAAGTTTAGACTTGCATTTGTACATACATATGCATATATATTGCTAAAGCAAATGGTATACGTACTATAAGTTGTATAAAGGTGCAGAGACAGGATCCGGGTAAGTCTATACGAACATAACAAATGTGAAGTATCAATCAATTAGAACTATCCTTTTTGTGTTGTATTATTTGTTTATTGTATAATACTATAGGCCATATACTACATGCTACATTAAGCTGCAGACAATGAGTCACCGAAGACTATTAAATAAGCCTAAACTTGCTTTTAAAAGAAATAACGTTTTTATTATGTCTAGAGCAACTAATATTCGTTTAATTTAACTCCTACTTCTTCAATTATCTAACGTCCAGCAAACTCACGAGACTTAATCTAAACTTATTTAACTCACAACTTGTTCAATATGGCTCCTAGAAAAAAAAGTCTCGGCGCCATCTGGGGAATCTATATCTCTAAAATATATTTTTGTATGAGACTTTACAAGCTCTGATGATATTAATAGAAGCGATATCGGCGGGTTCTGTACTCCTTTTTTTCTGTGCGGTAATCCCCTCGGATACCACCCACCGGTGGCTGTGTCGGACTCGAACCGAACAAAAACCGCACGCCTTTGCGGGTACCAGTAGCTGGAGAAAGGAAATCGCTGGTACCTCGACGTACCTCGGGTCATCTACGGCGAGTAGAGAGGGTCCTCCTATATGGGAACCCCAAGTTCAATTTGTGCAACGCGTTTCGCCGCCTACCCGGCCTGCTAGGATTCCCATATAGGATCTGTTAGTAGGTATGATAGTTCTGCTAGGGTGATAGATGGCTTTCTGTTTTATCAACTAGTAAGTATCCTCATGGTTTATTAAATGAACCAATTCCTTAACAGCGGTTTTGCGGTGTATATGGTATTACTCGAAATGGCTACACTGTGCCGTAGAATGGCTCGCCCACGATCAATCCCAATCTTACGTTAAAGTTATTTCTTGATCGGGTGGCAATAATTTGAATTTGATTATAAATATAAGAGAAATATTGATTTGATTTAGAATTTAAATTAAGAGTAATCTAATGATTAATACGTTAATAAAGTGTACACAATTGATATTAACAAATAAACTTACACAATTCCGTACAGATTAGTGCTTCCCTTAGCAATATACTACAACCGAACTTCTAAAGGATTTGATAAATGCCATAAATTGGATTTAAATTTGTATTGAATAGTAATATGCAAAATGCCCTTTATAGAGGCTCAGCTGAGGATAATTATTCCTCAGTTAATCAATTCGTTTGAGTAGTAACGTGGTGTCGACTGAAGCAGACACTTCCTCAAATGAACAATTGTATTAGAATCAGAGAGAACAATTTGATCACGGCGCTTTTGTTTCATTTAAGTAAGTGGATAACATTGAGCCAACTGCGAACTAAACTCACAGAAGTGACTGACTTTTCCGGCTTGTGCGATCAATGACTATAAAATGAGAGAAATCAATTAAAAGCATGTGATTGCTTTGAGAGTTGATTTGACGGTTCATGTTTTTTCATCGTTATACGTAATTATACTATAATTTAGAGACTAAACGAGGAACAGAACACAAATATTTTTATTTCTGGTAAGTTCGTGCTCGCATCTTTACAATGTTATAACTCTAGTGCTTTAGTTTTTATACCGTCGTTGCATCAAAGATATCCGAAGTTTTTTATTGTTTTAAAAAAGTTGGGAGAGCAATAAAAGAAATTCCCTCCCCTAGAAACAATCGTAGGCGCAGAATCAGGCCAAGCTTAACACATATAAAGATCATTCGATCTGAACCAACATAAATATAGTCTATCAACTACGTAGGATAAATTAGAGTTGTAAATTAGAGATTAAATTGGTATTAAATAGTTTTCCAACATTTGATACAAACTATCAAATATTTCAGTATAATAAAACATTTAATTTCTGTGGGACATATATAGAAATACGTAGTTATAAATTCAGTATACAGGTTAAGGCCTGACGTGAGAACGACCCGTTAGACAACAGTGATCGCAGACAGATACTCGTATAATGTTGTGATAAATTCGACACCACACGCTCGTATAACACAAAAACTACTATATCCTTGAAAAGATAAATGTATAGCACCTTCAACAAAAACTATAAAATAAACTCGAGTCAGAAAACTTTTAACTGTTCCAGGAACTTTAAAATAATAATAACTATATTGAAGCGTTCATATTTCAGACCAAGAAAATATTGGCAAGGCACCATTCATTTTGTCAGTTTATTTTTAATTTTGTATACCGATGTATAGGCGTACATTATACAAACAGCCATAAAATTTGAATCTTTTTAACACGATCACTTTTTAAGGGCCGATGACAATACATTAATTTGATAAATTTGGCCGATTTGGCCTGCTCAGGATCATTGGGAAAACTAAGAGGCGTATGCTAAAGCATATGTGACTTATTTACTTGTTATATTTTTAGTTTTAATGAGATAATAATCATCATTAATGAAATTATCATCAAAATAAAAAAAGGCTATTCCAGTTTGCAATAAATCACAACCAAAGTATTTATAGTCGTTCATAAACACAAGTAAAACATATATATAAGTTGTTTAAATACTCTTTGCACCTTACTAATCAAGTTTAAATTAAAGAGTTAAAATTCTCGTAACAAAATAGTTTTAATTTTCTGCTAGTGGTGTCACATTAAGTAACGAAAACGCAGATAAAAGACAAATCAGCTTCTCAGTAAGTGATTACATTATCGATTTAGTGTTATGAACGAAAACTTTTTGAATCTATTTAAGGATAATTGGTAACAAGAGGTAAATGTAGTTTTCTAGTAGTCAAAGTATTGTTTTTGAGTAATATAATACTTTAGCGATTAGTAACGGTAAACAAAGTATCGTATTCAGTACCATTTGACTGAATACGATACGATAAACAAATTAAGCACTCGTTTTAAACGAGTACTTAATTGTTAAACGTTTAAATACAATTAAAATGAACACCAAATTCCTAAGTAAAAATGTTGCTTTAAAGAGCTAAAAATGAAAAGAGAGAACATAGAGTTAAACTTGTAACCATACTACTTCTCCAAAAAGCAAGAATTAACCCTAGTCTAAACGCATTTGTCATGCTGAACACTGATGACGGCGATATAGAGCGAATCATCTTAGGTAGTCTGGGATACTATAAGTACTGAAATTCTTAAAAGTTTCCAGCACATTCTTGTACCTCCGTTAACGTATATTTTCCGCCTCTGCCTCTCTAAAGGGATTTATCCTACATGCCTCAAAAAGCGGTAGTAATTAATGTTTTCAAATCTGGAAGCAAAGATCTAGCCAGCATCTATAGACCTATATCGATTCTCCCCTCATTATCAAAAATATTAGAAAAAAATATAAACTACCTATACACCTACCTATAACACAATATGGTTTTAGATCTAAATTGTCCACAGCTGACGCGGTTCATGACTTAAGTAATTTTATTACTAGTGACCTCTTCAAAGGTAATCAGACCTTAGGGATTTTTCTAGACCTTGCCAAAGCATTTGACACTACATCCATTTCTTCACTGCTAAACAAATTGGCGGCTCTTGGCAAAAGAGATTAGCAGCTTAAACTTTTTGCAGACTAAATATGTAGTCGGCACCAATGTGTTGAAATTGGAAATTTTGTGAGCGATGATGAAAAAATACCAGGTTTTGGCGTTCCGCAGGGAAGTAACCTTAGTCCTACGCTTTTCCTGGTATATATTAACGATCTTTGTAATCTCACCTTAAGACCCAGTTTGGCTTTAATATTGCGTATACATGGTTTAAGAATAATCTTCTAACATTAAATGCTGACAAGACAATTTTAGTTTTAGTAACAGTTTTAGTAAGTAGTTTTCTAAAAACTAAAACTAAACTAAAACTTCCATATACGCACACCATTGTCCCCTCTCCTGCCAAAACTTGTCAGTGCCAGTGCTTTCTAATTTCCCACAACTATATTACATAAATCGTGCAAGGTGATGATTGTCGGCCAAATTTTCACATATCACATAGTACTAAAACAACACACATTACTTACCTATCACGCTGATATTTCTAACAAAAGAAGAAAAGATATAGTCTATACCTCACAATCAGGCTCAAAGTTAAGTTATTCAAATAGATTATTTTCTTTTCTAGGCCCATTTCTATATAATAGACTAAATAGAGAGAATTAAAATAAAATCTACCCTTTGGTATTTAAAATTACTCCTAAAACCTAAAATTTTATTTAAATTGAGGTTTAGAACAAAAAATCTTACCTGTAATAAAAAAGGTTTTCGCCTTGTGATTCTGCCAAATTTCACTTGCTAATTAAAGCCTGAGAGAAAGATATGAGATTAGCTTAACCTATAAAACAATAGTCATAAAAATCTTTAATTTAATATGTATGTGTATTGTAACTTAAATGTACTCCTAGGTATTGTTCGGACTAATAACGGCCGCTAAACTCTTCGCCATCACACGGCAAAATTTTCATCCCCATCACCTGGATAATTGACGCTCCACTACTGTGCGCTTTTCGAGATACTTTTTGCCTCCCATAACCAATTTGTGGAACAAGTTATCGTCTACGAATTTTTATAGACAGTTATAGTTTAAAATTCAGTTACATAAAGGGTCCTAATGTATTCTATAAACGTCCTATTTATGATCCATATAAATATGCTCCACATAGAGTACGTACACATTCTAACGGTTCTTTACATGGTGCCGGACGTCACCTAAATAGAGAATGTACTTGAAGGTGGTGCCCACGCCCGCTAGCAGCGGTCCAGATGTCTTAATAAGAGCAGTTCCCGGATCCCTCCTATTACAGGCACAGAGTAGCACACCATGTGGTTTTAGTCGGTCACCGCAAACCGCGCTGGTGTGACGGCCCGAGGGGGTTTCCATACGTAAAAAAAGGCATAAAAATGTATACACATTTAAAAGAAGTCATAGGCAAAGGCTACTATAGAGTAAAGAAAGCAATAACAGTCTGCGTTCTATAACCGTAATTTATTATATAAAACGTAGTCTCAATTTTTATTAATGTTCGCAGAAGGCTTAATTGCTTAAGCATTACTTTAGTAGAAAATAATCACTTGAAATCATTAAGAGATTGATTTTGAGGAAAATTTTATACGAATATAAAAATATGAGACGGGCTTTTTTTTCTTTTGATTGAGATTTACGCAGCGCAGCGCTTAATTTAAGTTTTGGTTGGAACGTTGAGTATTCTCCTGAGGGTTCCGCAATTTTTACGTTATTATTTTAACATTTCAGTTAAAAACCTTAAACCTAATAAATTTGGCTACTTGGAGTTATAAATATTTATAGTTTATGATTACGAATAGAGCTTGATTATCTTCTTATAAGATTGGGTAGGATTTTTAGTGATATTATATTATGTGAAAACTTCATCAGGTAAACAGGTGGTTTATAGTCTTTTTAATAGGAGAAAAAGAAGAAGATAATTTCTTAGCGAAAGTGAAATATAAGCAATAGCGACAGATTAAAAATGTAATCTGCAATTAAATTACAGTCCAAGAACATTGTTGTAGTTACCGAGGTTGTTCATATTCTCGTTCTACCGTCATTATTCAGTCAGTCGTTAACATTCCCACCAAGAGGTAGACAAATTTATTTTCAAAAACCAAAAATAAGGCAACATATTCGTAACCACAAAACACAGCAATAGTTAAATTTATTTTAAACTTCGAAACAGATTTACCGAAGTGTAAACAGTAACTCCTATTTTTATAGTCTTTCACTGGGTGCAACTGTTTACTTCCAACGAGGAAAAAGTGTTTGCGTAAAATTCGGTAAAACGACCGGATTTACAAAACACTAAAGCAGTTTTTATAAAAGTAAATGCATCAAATTACAATATAACGATATTTTCACAGTCTGTTGGATAGATTTAGAAAACGCTTTGGCTCAGTACAACACCAACTCATGTTATTTGCTTTGAAATTATATAAACTTTCCGCCAATAGTTTGTGAAATAATTGCATCATATTACACTTAATTTAAAATTTTAAACAACACAACAACCCTACTCTGTAGAGTACTCTGTACTCTGTAGAGTAGGGTTGTTCAAAGTTTGCTGCTTATCACCAGTGGTATAATAGAAAATATCGCAACATACGAAAAGAGGTGGGGCTACCGGTTTAGGGTCAATGGAAAATATACGGAATTCATCATAGCATTCGCACCTGACCTTGAGCCAAGAACTAATGCGTAAGGTGCATGACTTCTGTACTGGGACGGAGGGAATGAGGACAAAACTTAGCAAATACTAAGTTATGCTACCTTTGTCTGGGCTGGCAAGATACCAGATATACCTCATATGACCCCGGGTTCACTATTGGTGGAGAAAGTGTTTCAGTAATATTAGACACCATGCTCTTTAAATTCCTTGGAAGAAAGATTGACTAGAAAAGTCGTACTCAATCTATGAACGCAATAGTCGATGATTTCGTAAAAGACATTGACAAGGTAGATCAACAGTTAATACGTAACGTAACGTACGTACGTAATTGCATTGGTTGCATTTACGACAACTACTTAACATCACATCTCAACTGGCCGTTTCTGGTACACGATATAAACCAGAACCACTTTAGAAAACTCTACGCGAAAGTCACTAAGACATTGAAGTCGTTGCTTGGGCTAGCACCATCTGCAGACCCGTCAACGTTGTACAGGGGCTCGAATAACTTTGGAATGAAATCAAAAATACCTTTGAAACTCTACAAACACCTAAGAGTTACCAAAATGTATGTCTTGTCAAAATCACAAGACGAAATCGTTAGAGGGATCTAACGATTTCGTCTTGTGTCCAAAAGACCAAAATTCATCAGTGCTCGAGTCTCGGCTCCAATTCCACAAGAAATTCATGGTGGGTAAGCATTCCAGTATAGTTGGATTGGGAAATGCTAGAAGATAGACCTACAAGGTACACGCAATCTACCTTTTTTTTTTGTTGACGGGGTGTAAAATCCCTTCGGATCTCCTGCTCCTCGGGGACTCAGGAGCCAGGAGTATGTGGTGATTCCACTAAAAACCACCCCGACTGCCGGCCTCAGGTGTCCTACTCTGGGGAGGCCCCGGACCTTGTTATTTCAGGTCCTTCCCAAATTGACACCATACCTAATCAGGCCCTATCCCAGGGGAGAACACTTCCCCCCTCAATCGCGGCATGGCGGCCCGATCGCATCTTAATGCAATCAGGCCGGCCATTCCATCCCCTACCGCAGCAATCAATCTGCCACCAGAGGCGGCCACTCTCTGGCGGCCCGCGGCCCGTGGACGGCGCCGACGTCCTCTACGTTCGGGATCGGCCCTCTCCCGATCCCGTTCAGCGGTCTCTTTCTGGGGCATTACAGCTTCACAGAAAGAGACCACTGCGCCCCATCCCTCCTCACCTGCCAGCATGGCAGCCAAGCTTTGAGGATAGGCAGAACAGAACCGACAGCGCGTCGGCGCGCATTCTGCGGTTGTTCCAGCCGCGCGCGCCACTGCACCAGTGCCTGTCGGTGATCGTTCCGCCGCATTTCGAGCTCGTCCCGGTCTTCCCCGCTCTCAACCCGGCAGATCGCGCGAGTCTGGTCGTAGACCCTCTCGTCCATATCCGCCAGGACATCAAAAGGCGGGAAAGGTGCCAGGACTGTCGCCGCCTCCGCCGATATGGTACGGTATCCCCATACGATCCGAATGGCCGCTACCCGCTTCACTTGATTGAGCTTAGCTCGGCAGCGGGAGGAGGCCGATAAACGCTTTGCCCATATGCGCGCTCCATAGAGGGCCATGTATCGTATGACCGCACAGTAGAGGCGGTGAACTTCGTCCCACGGACCCCCTAGATTAGGCAATAGCCTCTGTAGGGAGCCCGCCACCCCGCGAACTCGGTTGATCATCCGCTAGAAATACTCCTCGAAGCTCCAATGGCTGTCCAGGGTGAGGCCGAGGTATTTGATGTGCCGACCGACCTCGACCTCTATTCACCCCACTCTAATAATCGAGCTGGTGGGAACTGCACCTCTGCGTTTCCTATGGAACCACAGGGCTTCCGTCTTATGAAGTGCAACCCTTAGACCAAGGCTGCTGATCTTTTGGACAGGTGCGTGCGTGCGTTTTCTCGCGACCGGTGCTGGCTGATAAGGGCGGCGATAACTTTTTCAAAGAGTTTCGCCACCTCGTCCAGCATGCATATCGATCGGAACGCCGAGGGAAAATCTGCAGCCCTACCAGGTTTTTGGATAAGTACCAGCTCAGGGAATACGCTATTTTGCAGCCAGTTCAGGGAATACGCTATTATGCAGGCAGCTAGTAAACGTCCGTCACGTCTAAGTCGTTTTACCACGTAACTGGTTCCGACGGTGACGGAGGCCCTGAGGGACTACCCCGGTCCCTGGGGAAGAGGGTATCTACCAGTCTTCCCAACACGCAATCTACCTAGAAATGCAGAATTAATGGCTAACTCTTAAGACATTTTGTTTCCCACCAGCTTTGAAAAGGCGCACACTTTTATAGGATTGGTCACCTGCCCTTTTAAAATTTTACCTTAACGCCTTTCAATTACCTCTCCCCGATCAAAGCAACCTAGTAAGGTGGGAAAAGCTTCAGAAAAGGCTTGTACGATGTGCTGTACGGAAATAGGTACTTATTTCCGCACTGCACGTCGTACAAGCCTACACTGCATATGATAGCATCTTGCTGGACAGCCAGGCACTTACTGACAGGTCGTAAGACGCTATTAGACCGGGGTTATTATTCACGTCGCCATGATAGGGTATCACAAATCATACACGAATATAAGTTTATCACTGGCTAGAGCGAAAAAAGAAATAACAAAAAACATAAGAACTCACATCGAGTTTGTAAAGAAAGGCTCAGTTACCAAATCAACAAAAAAGGCTTTAAAGAAGCCGTACTCAATTATAAATACGGCCAGTGACTGGACATTATCAGTGAGCACGTATGAAAATCACAGAATACCGAAGGACATTCGGGCCTCGGCGTCCAGACCAGACATATATTTTCATGCAATGTCAATTAAGCGTGTAGTACTAGTAGAACTCACGGTGCCGGGAGAGACGAACATCCCTAAAGACTACGCTTTAAAAAGAAACAAGTATTTTTACTTAACCAACGATATAACTAAAAATGGTTATTTCGTTGCGTTGTATGCCGTGGAAATGCTTGCGAGGGGTATACCAGCTAAATCCCTCTATAACCTGCTTAAAGACCTTGTATTGTCAAGAGCTTCAGTAAGCTATTTTCTTGAAGGAATATCCAAAGGGGAATTGATAAGCTCGTATCAAATATGGTTAGGTAGAGTGGGTAACACAGCAGACAGTGAGTAGAGTACCTCCTAAACCTATTCCTTTATACGCTTCCCGTACTTAAATTCATGAGGGTATAACTCTTTTGTAAAAGTAACAATTTAACATAGTTGCGTTAAATAACAATCTGTTGCACTCGCTTCAGTTGCTTTTTGAGACTCTCATTTCATCTCTACATAAATACCTGCTCAAGTTATTCCATTTAGATATCTTTTAAGCTGTTAACTATTTTAACCTCCTTAATAAGCTAAATGCAATTAATACATAAATGTAATTTAACCCTCACTTACCTTTAGAAATATCGTCACAACATTGTTTTTCGCGGAAGCTTCATTAATCTGTCGACCCGACCTAGTGAATATACAGTGACAAATTTGATTAGTGCCGCGCCTTAATGAGGGACCGGGAGCAAAGTGCTTTCGACAAGTCGACGTCAAGCAAAGTCACTTTGTTTAGTAACATATTAAGAGTTAAAAAATCTGAATTTGAACAGATTATTGGTGAGAAGAATGCCATCGATTCAGAAATGACCTCCTATTATCTAGTACTTACATAAATTAAATACTTAATAATCTATTCTATATAAGTATATGTAAGTGCAGCTTAGTATAAGTGGTACTAGCGTAAATTCTCACATACTAAGACAGGTTCTTAACAAACAATTTGCACATACTAGCGCGTTAGATAAGTTTTCTAATGAAATTGTCTGCGACAGCAATGTACCCTTGAGAACACAGGTTGTTAGTACCCATATTAACAGCTGTGTTATCGTAGATAAAATGATTATTTTTAGTTTTAAGCGAAAGAATGCACGTATGTCACAGGAGTGAGAAGTCTCTTTCTGAACACAACACCAGACTGAATAAAATATATTACTTGGTTACATTTTTCTAGTAAAGCTTAGAGATGATTTTCTAGAAAAATATAACCAAAGGAGAGCTCACTTACTTCTCGCGACTAGGGATCATCGTTATCAGCGGGGACCCTGAAGGCCAGCAGACCGCAGCGAGTGCTGGACATCAAGGTCATAAGGGGGTACCACATGATGTCCTTTGAGGCGGCGAGTCTCCTGGCCGGAACTCCACCGTGGGACCTGGAGGCGAGAGCCTTGCGGCCTTGTATCAGTGGCGCAAGGAGGCGCGGGAGTTGGGTCAGAGTCCTGAGACTCAAGAAATCGAGGACCAGAAATCTCATCTCCACCGGGTCCTCGTAGAGGAGTAGAAGGAACGACTTGGGCAACCGAGGGCCGGGCACACCATTATCGCGGCAGTAAGACCCGTTATGGAGGATTGACGCGAGAGGCATCACGGGACCCTCTCATAACGGTTGAAGTAGGTGATCACTAGGAAAGCATGCTTCGGAGATCACCTGTGTCTGATCCGCAAGGAGCCAACGCCTGAGTGCCACCACTGCGATGGCCGGACTCCATAAGCGCAGGCCTGGCGGTGACAGGTGAGGCCATCTGTCACCCTAGCAGAAGCAGGCCGGTGTGACGGCGAGATGCTCTGCGGAGCCCCTTCGGGCGTACCAAGGGAACATGGAAGTTCCCACACAGTAGGGGGTCACCCGCCGATGAGATGAGATGGCCCGGGACACGTCGGGGTACCAGGGTTTTCCTTTCTAGGGTACACCTGGTTCCCCGGCTACTGGTACCCGAGACGCCGTGCGGTTTTTAGTCGGTTCAAGTCCAACATAGCCACCGGTAGAATGTATCCGAGGGGATTTCCGCATTGAAAAAACAAGGATCATCGTATTTTCTTTTTATCTAATGGAGTATCATAAATACATAATATAATTTAAAGCGGTATTTAAATTTTTAAAAAGAGAAGCTTTTTAAAATAAAAAGGTCAAGTTTCAGAGCGAAATATTAGATTAATTATTTAAGCCTCCTAATTTCTTCGAAGTTTAAAATTTTAACGAAGGAGATATCGGATTAAGATTTTTATTCTTTCGAATACACCTCTAAATGCTGATGACCTCTTAAAACTGTCTTCTTTGATTTTAATAAAACTTTAATATCGTTTTGTTTTAAGTTTTGGTCTTTGGTCTATAAAACATTTCATTATGATGGTAGTTGACCCTTGGAAAAAACATGTTTATAAGTTTAATAGAAAGGATAGTGTTACTTTTACAAATGTATAACATTTACTTTAGGCTCTAATAAAATATAAATACATATTTAGTAAAAATATCAATATTATATGTATCACAGGAATTAAATAAAAGCAAATAAATAGAAGCAACATCTTTCAATTAATATTGAAATTAAACTAAGGACTAAATTATAGTTTTTGACTCTTTATTCTTAAAGCTTGTTTTAGCTATGACTATGGCTTAACCCCTCCAATATGAGGAAGACACCCTTCAGGAGGACAATTCACAAATCAGCCTAACATCTTATATCTCATTAGAAAACATAATATCTCAAGTGAATACAATTTAATTTGTTGCTAGCGCGAATATCTTTATTTCTCCTCCCGTTAGGCTCATGGACATACTGTATTCGTTGGTATAGCAGATATTATGAGCAAAGGTACATCGCCTGGAATGAATATGTTGTGGATCATGTAAAACCAGGTTACTTATATAGTCTTAATTTGACTGTTTTTTTTTTTAATATGCAGTTTAAAAAAAGATATTCTCTAGGATTGTGTTTCTAGTTCTCGACATATTTATTGTTGTGAACTAGAAATAACCTAAAAGTATATAATTTATACTGTATCTTACATTTGAAAAATAAACTTATTAAACGGTTAATGTCAATTCCAAAAAAAGTAAAAAGTAGAAAAAGAAGGCAATAATAAATCAAATTAGAAATTATATTAACCATTTACCACCACTTCACCAGTTTCAAGACCTCGGCGTTTTCCTAAGGCCTAAATATGACGCACCTGTTCGGAGAGTAAAATTAAAACGTGCCCCGGCTCCTTGGATGACTGAGGAGGTCCGAACTGCTATGAGACGAAGGGACCAGTCCTTTCTTCGTTTGAAAAAAGATCGCTAAGAAGACAAATGGAACCTTTATTTAAGGCTGCAAGGAATCGCTGCAACCAGGTGACAGGCAACGCTAAACGCCGACATATTCTGAATGCAGACCTTCTTAATAAGCTAGATCGTCTCCTCAATAACTGCATTCGATACATTTTCAATCTTCGGAAGTATGACCATGTGTCTGCTTTGCGTTCCCAATTAAACCGGTTACCTATTCGCTTGCGCCGCAAACAGCGTGCCCTTATCTCTCTATTTCCATTTCTGAACTCACCTTCCTCACCTACTTACCTTGCTCCCTACTTCCGTTACCTGTCCACTAACCACGACAGAAATCTTCGCTCAGTTAATAATCTGCTTCTCCTATGTCCCTTACACAACTCCGCCTTCGTGAGCTCTTCGTTCTTTGTTTAAGCAGTACTACTTTGGAAGGCGCTCTATTTTTAAAAAGAAGGTACATGATCTCCTTCTCAACGAAATGGCAGAACTACCTAATCGATAGTATACCTCATATTCCAGGTGCTAAGGCCGTAGGGGTAACTAGGCTGGAGCGATGCTACCTGCGTGTGGTATCGTTGTAGTGGCCGATGTTGCTGGCTGGCTGAGGCTTTATTGTCGCTCATCGTTGTGGGAGTGTGCTGCTGTTGATATGCTTCTTCGAAGGCTGCTTCCAATCATGTTGAGGTCACCACTGTGGTGGAACGGGTATCATGTTCCTCCAACACAAAGGGAGAATCCGCCGACCAGGCGAGGTGATCATGCCTAGCAGGCCAACTGTTGATGTTAGGAAGTTGTATATATGCTAGTCATCGAGATAATTCTTCATATCGCGATACAGTATTAGCAATTCTCATTAAGGAGTTACACCGTAGTTTGGTGTGTCTTTGTTAGATGGCGCTGTAGTGTTTCTGTTTCTCTATATGTGGGAGTTGCAACAGTAGTGTTACAATTGGTCCTTTGGTTGTTTGCCAATGTTTTCTGATTTTTTACTTGCATTGTTACATTGATTTCAACTTAGCGAACAGTAAAAGGCAATACAATTAGTTGTCGTCAGTGTCAGCAACCCCAGATCATAATAATAATTGGCGAATGTTCCTTTTCTTTGTAATTTAATAGGATTTTCTGGCACTCCAATATCAAACTCTTAATTTATAGGCCCTAATTTGTTTGGTCTCTAATCTTATTACGTGTTTTTTTTAATTAATGTGGTTGATCCATTTTTAAATCACCTCTTATACGTGTACCCATTCGAATCATTTTTTTTTGCAAATTGTTACGTCATCAGAAGACCTAATATACCTAATATACTTTCTTATATACTAAAAATGATGTTGTGTACAAACTTAATTTATCTCTATAGTTTATGTGTGTACTCGTATACTACAAAATTTTAAATATTTTAGGTAGCCTCCTTAATAGTTAAATCAACCGGCACTACAAATAATCTGTTGTAGCTGTGGCCCTTATGCTAACGAGGCGTATTGTGATATATTTCGATGTAATCTCGCTCGTTAGTAACTAATTCTGAACGATCGGCCATGACGGGCCAAGATTAGTGTAAGAGCTACCGAACAAACTTCTGGTAATGCTTAACTTAGGGCTGGACAGAAGTGTGGTTGACAAAGCAACTGAGGAGAATTCTATCTTCTTGAGTATTTTTTTATTTGAATTAAGAAATCATTTTCTTATGAACAAACAAATCAACAGAAAATTTGATCATGGATCAAATGCTCTGTTTTATGAATTTGTGTTGCTTAATAGGGAAGGGCCATGCTTTTTTGAGATAAATATGTTCCTTCATCTCTTGAGTGTACAAGGAAAACACTTATTATTACATTAAATCTAAGTCACAAATCTAACTCACAATGCAATAATTGCTTTTTAAATTGAAGCGGTTTTTCATAGCTGATAATAATAATATTGGTAAGCAAAGTTAAATAAATTTACTAATAATTGTATTGTAAGATTCTGTGTGCCTTTCGATTGCTCCGACATGTTATCGAAACAGAAAAAAACTACGCCAAAAATTTTTCGAAATTTGTCACGGTCGAAGAGAACAAACCAAAATTTGTCAAAGTAGAAATAAAGAAGTTTTAATGGATGGAGGATTGCGTGCCCACGGAGATTTCAGCAACTACTTAAGTTACAGTTCTAATTAATTTTGTCAATTGAAGACTAAATTTGACAAAATTTGTCAAAAAAATAATTATCAGCTATAGATCAATATTTTACGAAATATTCTCAACAGTAAGTATTCAGTTAAAACAGTAAATACGTGGCCGCGTGGTCGAAACGTTACTTTTTAGCCTGATATCTCAGTATCTACAAGTGCTAGGGTTTCGACGTGAACATCAATTTATTCGACATATTAACCTCATTAGAATGTACAGTGTACATATACACTTGTAACAGTTTTTAACGCGTGCAATCTCAAAAATAAAGTTATCTCATACAATGTTCGAATAGGGTAACCATACTTTCGATTTAATTTGGGAATACCTTTTGCTGACGGACTGAAGAATGACGTTGTAGTATTAGCTATTGGATATGAGGAAAATCTGGCGAAGTAAGTGTTTGGTATGGGAGTGGAATGGTACAAGAAAAGAGGAAGACCAAAAAAAAGGTGGATAGATTGTGTGAGTGACGATTTGGCTAGGAAGGGAGTAAACAGTGAGATGACTTATGATGATGGCTATTTC
This sequence comes from Arctia plantaginis, assembly GCA_902825455.1. Classification (NCBI taxonomy): domain Eukaryota; kingdom Metazoa; phylum Arthropoda; class Insecta; order Lepidoptera; family Erebidae; genus Arctia; species Arctia plantaginis. Next base: position 7,509,659 of record CADEBD010000308.1, on the reverse strand, counting down.
AACCTAAATATTATTACATTAAATCTAAGTCACAAATCTAACTCACAATGCAATAATTGCTTTTTAAATTGAAGCGGTTTTTCATAGCTGATAATAATAATATTGGTAAGCAAAGTTAAATAAATTTACTAATAATTGTATTGTAAGATTCTGTGTGCCTTTCGATTGCTCCGACATGTTATCGAAACAGAAAAAAACTACGCCAAAAATTTTTCGAAATTTGTCACGGTCGAAGAGAACAAACCAAAATTTGTCAAAGTAGAAATAAAGAAGTTTTAATGGATGGAGGATTGCGTGCCCACGGAGATTTCAGCAACTACTTAAGTTACAGTTCTAATTAATTTTGTCAATTGAAGACTAAATTTGACAAAATTTGTCAAAAAAATAATTATCAGCTATAGATCAATATTTTACGAAATATTCTCAACAGTAAGTATTCAGTTAAAACAGTAAATACGTGGCCGCGTGGTCGAAACGTTACTTTTTAGCCTGATATCTCAGTATCTACAAGTGCTAGGGTTTCGACGTGAACATCAATTTATTCGACATATTAACCTCATTAGAATGTACAGTGTACATATACACTTGTAACAGTTTTTAACGCGTGCAATCTCAAAAATAAAGTTATCTCATACAATGTTCGAATAGGGTAACCATACTTTCGATTTAATTTGGGAATACCTTTTGCTGACGGACTGAAGAATGACGTTGTAGTATTAGCTATTGGATATGAGGAAAATCTGGCGAAGTAAGTGTTTGGTATGGGAGTGGAATGGTACAAGAAAAGAGGAAGACCAAAAAAAAGGTGGATAGATTGTGTGAGTGACGATTTGGCTAGGAAGGGAGTAAACAGTGAGATGACTTATGATGATGGCTATTTCAACCTAAATATCTGTATAGATAATTTGGACCAGTACTTTTATTTCCTACTATAAAATAATAAAAAAAAATGTTTTAAAGTTTTCATACAAATTTTCAACTTCATAGGTAGAGACCTTATATTAGATTTCCATAATAAATCATTGATATTTTAAATTATTGCATGTGTGTCTATTTGCGTCTCGTAGCTTCCAAACGAAAGATTTGGAATTGTTTTTCAATTTTTAAGAGAACCTTGATTTAGCTTGACATCGACTTTAAAAAGTTAATTTTACTGTCGAAACTAAGAGTGCAGTGCCATAAGTTTAACAAGTACATCTAGATGTCTCTTTGTGAGAACTTAGTTTCTCAACTCTCGCTAACTCACTTGAGTGTGAATATACATAAACTGCAATAAAAAGTGTAACGTACATAGACTCTTTTTTATTTTCTCGATAAGGTTGTAGCAAACTTGCTGACCGGATTAAACTCGCTGTTATTCCTTTTTAGTAAACTGAGATAAACGCTAAACTGACCTTCTCAAAGAAATAGTCTATTTTATCTGAAACATATATTCATTATTTCAAATAATGTAAACGTATTTTCATTATTTGAAATAATGAAAACGTATAAATATTGATTTGTAAAATAATTCAAGTCATCTAGTATTAACTAGATAAACACGTTCTTAACATGATGTCTCGGTGAGATTGACGTTGTTTGGACTGTTGAACACGTACAGATTAGCAAATCCCTTTCACTGAGAATCCGATTTATTCGTTGCTTGCGTTACTACTTTTACGGTTCAAAATGTTGGGCCATATAAGTTGAGATCTAATCTAATAATAATAAATAATAAAAAAACATTTATTGAATATAAAAAACAATAAAACAAAACTACAACAAAGTTCCATATTTTTTTTATAATCTCATTTATAGACTTGAGTGGATAGTATTCCCTCATTATACTTTTGTTTAAACTTCTAGGATCTAGACAAATTCTTAACTGACCTGTCCTCTTAATTGTAATGACAACAGAAGTGACCCATTCCGAAGGTTTAGTAACCTTTTTAATAACATGCATTTTTACCATACTTTGAGCGCAGTTTTTCAAGTAACGCGAACGGTATTTTTCTAGGCGGATCGACACACGGTACATCGTCCGGTTTGAGTTTGAGGTGATAGACAGGTGACATTATATTTTGAAGAAGAATTTCATTCATTTTGAAGAAAAGAAGAAGAAGAATTTGTTGTCAAAAATCTTGGTTTGACACTGAAAACACTCTTTTAATTATACCTAACTCTACACAAGTGGGTAGACCTAAAATATTTGGAAAAACTAAATCTGCGACTATAAATGTAATATTTTCGACTATATTTTGATTATTCAACAAAAAATTACATTTAACGTTGACTTGACCCAAAATGGGAATTGATTTCCCACCAAATCCTGCTATATTTGTTTGATATTTGACAAGTGTCATTTGACTTTGACGTTTGATAGCTACTAGACACATTTTACCTCGCATTACCAATCTGTGGAACAAGTTATCGGCTGCGGTATTTCCGGACCGATACGATCAAACCTTCAAGAAAAGAGCGTACTCCTTCCTCAAAGGCTGGCAACGCGCTTGACGTGTGACTCCTGAGTTGCAGGCGTTCATGAGTCTGCTCGTTTGCCCCCTATTCCATGAAAAAAAGTCTATACTAGATCTCTCAGACATGTTATAGTTTTCATCACTAGGATGTGACTGCGACTGGTCTATATATGACTGTTGTAGTCCTGACGGTGATTGCTCTGACGGTTTGTTTGTACGTTGTACAAGTACTCGTACGTGTGTATTGTCTGTAATGTTGCTGAGGCTGACTGTTATATTGGTTAAATTGACATAAATGATTTGCATGACTATGAGTTAAATGACTACTTTGTTGATTAGACTGATAAATTATTTGTATAACTGCGACAACTTATATGATTGACTACTTAAAATACCAACAAAATAATCTTGACTATTGTTATAATGACTGACCGAATTGACTGAATAAAATGTTTTAAACTACCATTTTTTTTATTTTTTAAACAACATTTGGCAAAGTGACCAGAAGGATTACATGACCTGCATTGAACTCCTTGAGCTGAACACTTTTATCGGTGAGAATGCCAGCAGCGGCTGCACACCTTCAAACGCTTCTCAGGACTGGTGAATCTCCTTGCGTTGGACCTTTGCTGGTTGACTGGAGCTCGCTGTCGACTGTCACCTCGAACTACGGCTCCTGCAACGTAGATGCATTGCTGTGCGACGATGATCGTCCTCGCCCGCTCGCGCATCCTTTTATAATTCAAATTTTGTTCCTATCGGAGTCTCTGACGGACAAGTGCTAAATCTAAATGCAAATTAGCCATAAAAATAGCTCTAATGAGAGACTCCCTGAGCGTGCTAAATTCACAATCGTGGCTCTTGTTCTCCAGATCTGTGAGGTATTCCTCAATGGGTTAGGATTTTGACATCGTAGACATCTTTCGGCTGAGATGATGATGATGATGAAATACTTCTTAATTAATTTAATATCAACCGAAAACATATATCTCAAGTAATGTACAATGGAAAAATAATAAGAGTTTTTAAATAAGACCTAATGTCTCTTTATTCCGACCTATGAAACTTCGTAATAAGTATCGATTTTATCTCATTGTGCTAATAGAATCCAATTTTGACTTTCATTAAATATATAACCTTCAGAACGTTCATTTAAATAAATTCGCGAGTAACCCGCATAATGTAGTTACAAAAAAATTCAAAATCTCTAAATGCTTTTAAGTCGTCTTATATTTAAATATTTAATTATATTAATTGGTCCGGCGGAATCGGTTAAGAAATAATAATGGACTAGACGCGTGCTAATAGTTTGACTAAACCCATCAGCTAATATTTTATAAAAACATTGAAATTTTTGTAAAAATAAACCCAAGCAATATTTATTTTTTAATTTATTTCTTGATATATAACAGTTATACATTACATAACATGATAAAATTACAGTATATGTACATATAAGTTAATGCACAATTTTTTTTTGTTGACGGGTTGGAAAATCACTTCGGATCTCCGGTTACTTGAAGATGTAGGACCCAGGAGTATGTGGTGTTTCCACTAAGAACCACCACGACCTCGAGACTCAGGCGCCCTTCTCCGAGTAGGACCCGGACCATATTATTTCAGGTCCCCCGGGATCGACGCCGCGCCTAGTAAAGCCCTATTCCGGGGAAGCCGCGGGCTTCACCCGCCTATCGCCCCAATCCTTATAATATGTTGTGGCTCGATCGCATTTTTGCGACCAGGCCACCATCTTATAGCCTACCGCAGTAGTTAACCAGTTAGGTCTGCCACCGGAGGACCCCACTCTCTGGCAGCCTGCGGCCCCGTCGATGGCTGGTATCGCCGCCGCCGTCCCCTACGCTCGGGATCTGTCTTCTCCCGATCCCGTTCAGCCGTCTCGTTCTGGAGCATTACAGTTTCACAGAAAGAGACCACTGCGCCACAGCCCTCCTCACCCGCCAGCATGGCAGCAATGATTGCTGGCGGGGACAGGTCTCGTCCGATTTGGTCGACCAGGCGACGCCAGCGGATCGCGCGAGTCTGATCATAGACCCTCGCGTCTATATCCGCTACGATATTAGAAAGCGGGAAACGTGCCAGGACTGTTGCCGACTGCGACGAAATGGTGCGGTATTCTAGTACAATCTGAATGGCCGCTACCCGCTGCGCTTGATTTGAGCATAGAGGGCCATGGATCGTATCACCGCACAGCAGAGGCGTCGAACTTCCTCCCGCGGACCCCCTAGATTAGGCAACAGCCTCTGTAGGGAGCCCGCCACCCCACGAACTCGCTGGATCATCCGCTCAAAATGCTCTTTGAAGCTCCAGCGGCTGTCCGGGGTGAGACCGAGGTATTTAATGTGCCGGCCGTCCTCGACCTCAGATCCCCCCACTCTAATAAGCGAGTAGGGGAACTGCACCTCTGCGTTTTCTGTGGTACCACAAGGCTTCCGTCTTATGAGGTGCAACCCTTAAAGCCAGTCAGCTGATTTTTCGGATATAATAACCCAATGTTTCTATTTTACAAAACCAAATTCCTTTTTTTATGACAACTTAGGTTATCATGTAAATATTTTGCAATTTTGTTTCAAAAAAAGGATACAAATTTCATTTATCCAAAAGTATACAACAGATTTTAAAACAATGGATCTAAAAAGTCAGTGGGCTCTGTAATTTTAGAGTAAAATCATCTTCAATCGCTCAAAAGAACTGAATCTATATTAGTTTACAGTTTTATATGACTTTTGGAGAATTTGAGAATTTGATACATTAATGTTCATGTTATTAATGTATTACATAATTATGAAATAAAGCAACACAAATGAAACAGTTTGTAATAAACATAACATCTAATTTTATTGGCAATGAAGCTGCAACTAATTTATTAAATACAATAGTTCTTCTCACTAGATTGAATACACACAGATTAATCCTTAAGTCAATAAGAACATGTAATACTAGCCAATAAAGAGCAAATTTCTAAGCCACCTAGATACCTTAGTGACACTATGATTAATTCACCAACTGCTGCCAGTATAACCTGGCCCTTACTCGAAGAACAAAGAAACTTCAAGTAGTAAAAGTGTAGAGTTCTAATTAAGGTTGTGCCTTGAACAGACTAGGAACATCAATCAAGTTCTGGGAATCACATCTCTGAGCGATCTCTAGTGGAGCAATGACTTATATAAATTAACAGTTTATTGTGCGTCTTGGGTATTTATGGTAAACAAACCAGTAGAAATAATTTACGTAGAAAAGTCATTGTTTCGGTGATAGTATAAATCATATTTATTAACGGCTGGTTTTTACCCAAGGCTTCCCAGGCGTTAATGTAGGTAGATTTTTTGTCGGTCCCCCTTCACAGCCATACTGTGAAGGAAAGATTGAGAAGTAAAAACTTTGACTTAATTTGCAATTATGTATTTGTTTTTCTCAGACATAAATTTAAAACCAATTTTTTGTGTATTTTATTTAAAGATTTTGTGTGATTACTTACATATTTGTCTGTGTGGTGACGGATTAAGAATACAGATGGTCACCACCCCTATTCATCCCGTGGGTATCGTAAGAGCCGACTAAGGGAGCAAACTACGCAGGACAACAGCACTGCAGGGAGAAGCAAAACTTGACGCAAACCCTATACCAATAGTTGGCCAAAACCTCCTTTGTAAGGAGAGGAGTCCTTATGTCCAGCAGTGGACTATTAAAGGCTGTTGATGTGACTTACATATTTATATTTTTTTACGTTCCTGGTAGTTTCGAGTATCTCTCTTATCTGATCGTTCTGCTCCCTTTAATGTGGTTAACGTAGACGATGACCAGGATGCGTCATACTCATCAACGAGTGCCGTTGGTGGCACCTTGTCATCTCCAGACCACTTTTTTTTTTAATATGGTAGTTGTTGGAGAAACTGTTTACATTTTTTAAATATGTAGCAAGGAAAGTAAAAAATAGTAAGAAGCACTTATCTATGATTTTAATGAACTATGACTAAAGAAATTTAAACTACTCGGTTACACTATTTTGTTTGCTGTGTGACATTGCTTATACGAATCTACATTCACTTTTAAAGTGCCTTTTCCTTTCAATACATTCAACTTTCAGTGCTTCAATTCTGTAAGTGCCTGGTTAAAGGCAAAGGTTTACCCCTGTTAAGTAATTGGGACCAAATTATAGTAAATACTTCTGCCTACATACTTGGATATAAGCGTATCTGTAAGAATTAGTGTGTTATTATCGCTTATCATCAAGATAAATTGTATCTAAGCGAATTAGCCGTTAAAAAATAATAATAAACAAAATCTTTTCTTTAATAATCAGGCCCAGATACTTCATCTGGACCTGAACCCGTACGAGTACCGAGTCGACCACGATGGAGGCGCCGGGGGGCGGACCATAACCACGCGAGCCTCCGTTTTATCCAGGGCCACCCCTAAATCCAGCGCCTCAGTGCACCCAACCACCAGAGAGAGTCCCCTGGTGGCTAGGCACGCAGCCTCTTCAAAGTCCGCCCGGGCTGTAACCAGGGTGTCAGCGGCGTAACAAATAACGTCCAGCCCGGGGGCGGGAGGCGACTTCGAAGGGCCCAGTCGTAACCCATGTTTCACAGTGAGTGGTCCAAGAACAGACCCCTGCGGATCACCGCACGACATGGGCCGACGCCTCAAACCACCATCTTGGTCCTCGTACATGACGGGACGTACGTCCCTTACTGGAGCCAATAAAGGCGCTTGTCAAAGTGCCCGGTTATTTAGGTATTTCTTGTCATAAGTTGAAGTGTATATTTTTGATAACAATGTAAACCCATGTCAACCCGACAGACATCTTCAATTATTTTCTGATAAAGTTCTAAAATAAATTTCGTAAAATATTTTATTCGGTAATGTAATAAATGTGTGGAAACCAAGAGAGCATATAATTTATAGATACCACTTAATTCCCTTTGAAAAGAATGAAAGAATGAATTTAACAAAAATAATTTATTAATTTTGTATTGCACGAACTAGAGTACATTTTTCATTCTTATTTTGAACGTATGGATGCACGTTTTTACATTGACGAAATTATGCATGAATTAAAGCCTCGAATGGAAGTATCGGTGCGACAGCAATTAACTTGATGTATTTCTAGGGATGAAAAGAGCGAGAAGGATTAGAGAAATAAAGTTGGCAACACCAGAAAAGGACACCACTGCTGTGGTTAGTACCAAGTATGAATGGTGGTGAGTATAGTGCACGGAAAACTGATGTAAATAGGTATAAATATAGTTGAATAGGAATATAGATAGAGACACAAATGATTAAGAATCCGAGTCAAGGGGAAAAACCTATATAAAAATTCTCCGTAGATGGGAGCGTTAAAAAATGTCCTGTTCCAGCTTGGTAATTGTTATATGCCACGCGCTAACCTGCATTTTGCAACAAAGTATTTTGCTATAGTTTTTTCATCTTACTAATTTTAGAGTTTTTTACGCGATTTGCGGAAGTAATATATGTATTATAAAATATATACAAATTAATCGGTAGGGCTAATGTAATACGTTAAAATCAAGCAATGGCATGATTCTCATTTTTCAAACAATTCCCTGCTAGCGGCTCCTAACTCGTAGCTAAAAGTTTTTTTTATTCCACATAGCGAAACAGTGAAGAGCAATTAGACAGATTTTATTTGAGTAAAACTCTTATATGCTTCATCATCACATCACATCAACAGCCTTTAATAGTCCACTGCTGAACATAGGCCTCTCCTTAGAAAGGAGGTTTTCACCTCCTATTATATATGTATATATGTTTATCTTTCTCAAATACCATTTACCATAAATAAAAAATAGGGCTTCGTGCAATGTTATTTTTACCAGAGCTTTGTGACCAACCGTGACAAGACATCTTCTTCTAATGCTTCTCTCTTTTCGAACAAGACTACCTAAAACATATTCGGAAATTTTGTCCTACTTTACCACGCTGGCCAGACGGGTTGGTATAGTATTTGTTTTAAGTTTTACTTCTCTGTGCAGTGCTGTTATCCTGCAGAGTTGGCTCGCTTGGTCATCTCTTACGACACCTAAGGGATGAATAGGGGTGGCTTCTATATTCTAAATCTGTCACTACATGGACAGGTAGATCAGTAGTAGTAATAACCTGCAGCAACAAACGTCCCAAATGCTATATGATACTATTTATTACACATAATTTCTGCCATAAATCGCTTTAACAGCTTACGAATCTATTTAGATCTTTGTAAGCAAAATAACAAAATATTTGAGAATACTTGTGATTTGTTCCAACGAAACCTAATTTATATTAAGCTTAGCGACATCTACAAACCGTAGTTTTTTCGTCAGTTGTAAATTGCATCGTTTGGTTTATCCTCTTAGGGGCAGCCTTTACAATGTTCTGTAACAGCTGGTAACAGCATAATGGACAATAATATGTCATTGTATTATATTTGACCTTCGACTCAAAGAAAAAGAACTTTATGAAACGACAAAACGATACGTTCAGTTGAGAAACATATGATTTCATAACTTCTAGTGTGATTCTTAGCGGTCGTTTTTATTTATTTATTTATTTAACACCGGAACGATATAGGTAAAATATAACATTATTATTTTTGTTATTGTAAAGCTACTAAGGTTAATAGTAAGTACCATTTTTGTATAAGAGACGTTCCTAAACTTTTGTATTTGGTTGGTAATTTATAAGGAGTCAAATAATTTATGTTTGCTGTAAAAAACTGTTATTATTTTAATACCATTAGTATTTAAATAGATACCATAGCTGTGTTCAAAATATTTTTTTTCCTCGGGTGAATTCTTTATGATATCTTATGACTTTATGACTCTTAATGTTATTTTAATTATTGTATATTGTTTAATAGGCAGTTAATTTTCGTTTACATATATATAAAGTAAAATATTAAGATAGTTTGTATACGCCTTAAAAACTCATGTTGCATAACAGTGTGACATGGGGCGAGACGTTACATTGGTCTACTTTCTCACACTGCTCACGCCGACCGTAGCGTCAGACATAATATTTCAACATTTGAGGCACATTACGATATTTTTTTACATTATATTCCGATAAATTCGCTCGGACATTGATTTATTTACAAAATTAAGAATGATTTCTCTTTCATATTTTTATATGGAAGTCTTTAGACATTTTCAATATTGTCAGTTTATAGGTCGCAACTAAGAATTTATCAAGCTAAATCCTTGGTCAAGTGCTACAGGAGAATGCAATGGTCGATGCCTTATTATTTTTCTCTTTCTATCTACTTATGTATGTCTAGTTTTAAGTTTAATAGGTATAACACAGTAGACAAGATACTGCAGACTATCAGTCGTCTCTGAGTATTATCAGGTACTACTTTGGGATTACTTTCACTCAATAAAAGATTACGTGTTCGTACGTAAATTCTGTGTTTCATAAATAAGGTCACCTGAGTCTAAATAGAGTGCTCTTCTAAAACATTGACAACATACTCGGCTTCTGCAATTTGAGCTATCACCTCATTCATAAAATGCGTCTATTGTCTTCCGAGCTGTCAGACCGTAAAACCCTCTTCACTACCGATACACGTTACCTATACTTAATTTTAATTGACATTTAAAATTATAAAACTGTCATGTATGTTTTATCCCCTAAGGGATTGGTAAAGATATTGAACAACAACACAGTCACAATTTATCAAATATAATTTAGTAGGACTAAAACTTTCGTAAGTGCGCAAGCCTATTTCGGTAAACTGGGCACTATGGGAATTTAAGTTAGGAAAGTCAGAAGGTTATTGAAAGTTACAGGTTAGTAAGAATGATAGGTATTGCTTATACAGATGGTTTAAGAGTGCTTATTAGACTGGTGTTAGTGGTGGTTAGTGCTCCTAACTGCTGTCTGTCTGACTGCTGCGTTCCGTTTTACATACTTTTTTTATTTAACTCCATTTCAAAATAGGTTAAGATCTAACATTATATATAAATTAATTGTGATTGTGATTAATAAAGGGTTATGGTGCTGAATATGTTACCAATGAAATGTTTATTTTTTAAGCATTTACTATCTCTACACGTATCAACGCTAGGTTTCATTTTTAAATAACTCAACTATTAAAAATGTATAGTACATTTACACATATAAATTACAAGAAAGGCTGTAAAGTCTCCAATGAAAAAGAAAATACAAAATAGAATAAGAATGAAAACGTAATAATAAAAAAGTAAGTAAATCTCAGCACTCTCGTCTCGCATATATTATCCTGTATTTTTCGTATTACAAAATGTCGAGTACATTTAACCCGAAAGTGTTGCCACATTTATATAGAGAACGAAAAAGAAAAATTTTCTCACACCTGCGTGAAATATGACCTTATGTTATCCTGTGCCATGAATAGGCGTTAAATATACCATTATTGTGACATCACTCAATTCATTTCACTCGCTGCATACATTTATTTTTTTCAATAACAAATTGTTTCATAAGACTGCTAAAGTCTAGTTTAACAAATCTTATCTACTATAACATATATTTAATTTATATACCTATTTAATTTATTTAATAAATGTATAGTATTTTGATAAAACCTAGTGAATCGATACAAATAAAGATATACATACATTAGAATTCATGAATTCGCACGGTAATCCAACCATCGACACCTGACGCTGAATCTTGTGTATTATCAAGAACCGCAGACGTTGTCAAATTGCATTTCTAGAAATATTTATTAATAACATATTTTCTAAACTCATAAATAAATAAAGTTTGAATTCATTTATAATGTTATTGCAATTACTATTAGGGAATAGTAACTAATAGTGAACCGGCGCTTAAATTGGACGACTTCTGTATTTCTACCAAAATGGAGAAAACAGCCGCCAACCGCTTAAACCACTACGCCATCCGTGCTGTCAAAGTAAGTACACGTAGTTTAAAACTAAGTACACGTGCTACACTAATTACAAATATGCACAGCATTCACATATAGACAACATATTACAAATTTGAAAGTGATACTTAATTTTATACATAACTAAGAACTTTTACAGGTTATTACAGCAGACTAAGTTATATTATACTCGTTATAAAATTTTAGCAAATTCAACAAAATTAAATTATTTTCATTTTGTTACTGAAAAAAAACCATGAAAAAAATAACCACTCATAATTCAAAACCAAAAATTATTAATCGATATAAATTTTTGAGGTATATTCTACAATATATAACTAAATTGTTCCGGTCTTACAGCAGTATAATTAGCAAACATGATATTGTGACTTTTGTTATTTTATGGCAAGAAGACAAGTGAAAAGTCGAGCTGATGGTAAAGTTTGTAGTTACATTGTTAGACGCCGTTATGAGGTAGATCTTGCAGCTACTTACGTCTACCAAGAGCTATTTCTATCTTCTGACATTATGACGATGAAAGTTTTGAGTTTTATTACATTGCAGGTGCTTTAGCGTAGGAAATATATTTCTTACTTGATAATCTATTAACATGTCCGTGTAGTGACGGATTAAGAATACGGAATGTCACTACCCCAATTCATACCGTGGGTGTCGTAAGAACCGACTAAGGACGCAAAACAACACAGGACACCAGCACTGCAAAAAGAAGGACAACTTGACACAAACCCAACCCGTCTGGCAAGCGTGGTATAGTTGGCCAATGCTTCCTTTCTAAGGAGAGGCCTACCTCCAGCAGTGGACTACTAAAGGTTGTTGATTGAATCTATTAACATCTTGGCTATCTAGTTGAATTTTGAATGCTTTAACTTTACCGCGACACTGTTTGTTAGTTTATCAGTGAACGAAAATAGCCTATTTCTGAAATATAAATTTCCGGAATAAAATAAGTAATATAACAGACTATTTATACCATTGCCTGGCATTAGGTGGAATCTAAAAAAATAAAGTGAAAGAAAAATATATATATTTGTACAAACGCCATCATATAATAATGTATTGAGTTTATCTTAGATTAGTAAATCTTAGAGCGAACTACATAATTGACCATAAACAAGCTAATAAATTTCTGAAATCACTTATTTATTACCTCGTAAATTATAGGTAATGGTCCTTATAAAACTTACCTGTATGTATGTCATTTTACTTAATGTAATAATGCGTATTAATGTGATAAAATCTTCTATATATGAGGAAACAAAAATGACTATGTTTTTTTTAAATTATATTGATGCCCATGTTTGTCACTAATCTTTAAATCACTAACTTGTAGGGGGAAGTCCCCTAGTGCCAGACACATAAGGTTTTCAGGAAATAAAATTAAAACTACATCGAGAAACATGTATTTATTTATGAATTACTTAAATTAACAAAACATAAAATCAAAATCAAATAACAAAAATACAAATTCTGCGTAAACATAGTTTAGGAGTGTTACATTAGTTTTGGTAAAAAAATAAAGGACTTTGACATTGGCACCTAGTGCCGGACGGGTTAATCTTCAAACCCCAAGCGCCGGACATTCTAAAACTTTTAGCATCTATCACATATGTAGGCATCTCCACATTCTGGAACGTCTGCACATGCTTCATGAGCCCATTATTGGCATCTGGAGCATTGTATCCAGTCCTCGTCGTGGTCTTCTAAACACACTACACAAGTCGTTTTTTCTATATTTGATACTTCAGTTAACGGCTCCTTTTTGTTGTCGTTATTGCCACGTTTGGTTTGTTTACTCATGCGGAATCTTCATAGCTTCAGCCAAGTCGTAAGCTAACTGCAAAAACTCGTTTTTCATCAGGGGCAGACATCTATTAGACAAATCTCTTATGTGGTCCACTAAAACTTGCTCATACTCGGGTGAGAAGGTTTTTGTGAATCTACCAACTTTTAGTTGCAACGTGACTTCTTTTCCACTGCTCAATGTCGTTATTTTATCATGTAGAGTACTTTTTGGAACATTGTAACGTGACGAAGCTGCCCTCAAACTCATTTTTTTGGACAAAATCTTGTTCATCGCAGTTTTTAAACTTTGCTGATCCCATTTTCCTTTTTTTTTCTCTCTTGCATTTTCAAATATCTCTCTCCTTCTATCCTGTAAAACAACAAACAATCATCATTACAATAAGTACAAATGCTTCATAAAAAAGCTAACCTATAAACTGTCCGGTGGTAAGGGACACCTTTGTGTCCGAAAGTAGGGGACAGGAAACGTCCAATATTACGTATTTCATACTAAAACTGTTTAGGTATTTAATAAAAACTTTCACAATATAATAATTATAGTGAAACACTGTCTTTATTAAAAAATAACAAAAACAATTAAGGACCATAGCAGTAATACTTACTTGAAATTTACGTGACGCAACGCTTTCCCACCAAAAACAGCAATTCACGGCTTCCACCACGACTGTGCGCCTCACTGGCAAATCGCGTTGCGTGATCCTGTCTCGCTACGTTCCCCCGCACCCCTTTCACCGATTTATAAATAGATCGCGTTGACGTTTGTCAAAATAGTATGAGTGTCCGGCGCTAGGTGCCGTCCGGCGCTACGGGACTTCCCCCTACTCTTAGAGGTCTCAAGAGGAAAACGGTTTTCTTTGAAATTTTTCCTAGTCGGAACTCCTTCTACTTCGGTGGAGGGCTCTGCGTGGGCGCAAGAGTGGCCTGACGTCATAATGGCTATCGGTGTGCTATATGAGACCTTGATTGCGTATGGTACAGAGCGTGAGTTCATCGTCTAGTACCTACTCTAAGATTGTGATACATATTAAAGAAACGGCTGGAAATGTAATAAGAGCTAACTGAAACTGTTTCGTACTCGAAAGATACAACGGAATGTGATGGAATTATTTTTTTCAATGTTTTTTTTTTTGCACCAAAGGAAAAGTTCAGTATTAACTAAGCTCGATAAAATTAGCCAAACGGTCGCACGAAGAAAGGAATGTGTTTTAATCCCTACAACTGAGAGCGCTTTTAACCATGTTTACTATTGATCGTAAATATTCGAGGCGTTGCTATAGATGTCATTGACCTACTCACGCCGAACGAGTGCTTAAAATCGATGTATGCATTTTTCCCTGTCAAAAAGCAAAAATTTCCCCTACCTGCACTGGTAACAGAAAGAACAGTGCAAATAATATACCATTACTAAATATTACGTGGCAAAGTATGAAATTGCCGATTTGTCCTGAAAAATTGAAGCTCGTTTTTTTGAGAGATATAACATATTTATGTAATCAAAATATTTACTCTCATTATCTAACCATTGCTGCCATCTAAATGGAAGTTCATTTATGCCTTTTCGATAGAACTCTGGGGATCTAGATGCAACAAACTGTGTGAAAGCATTTTGTACAGCCTCCTGGGAAGATTTTTTTATCACGTAGAAAATTCTCTAAATCACGAAAAAAAATGGAAGTCCGTTTCAGCAAGGTCTGGCAAATACGGAGGATGACCCATGGTTCATATCTGCAGCTCCTGTAGAGTTACAAAGGTTTCTCGTGCAGTGTGAGGTCTTGCATTATCATAGAGCAATAATGGTGAAGATCGATTCACGAGTCGGTGCTGTTTCACTGCCAGTTTCTCCATCATTAGTTCCGGGTTTGAACTCGTATTCAAAAATGATTCGCATTTACGAAGTATCCATCTTTCACGTCTAAGCTGAATGAAAAAAAATGATTGAAAGTCGAAAATCGAATGTGAAAAAAGTTTCATACGAAAATCTAGCACCATTGAAGTTTTTATGTCAATTCTAAGTATCTATAACTATACAACGGAACCAACCAACCCCTATTATTACCAAAGAACCCATATTATATACAACGTCAACGCTTAACATTAATTAAAGATTGTAAAATATTTTCATTTTTCATTGTTTCACTTTACATAAAGGAACAAAATGGAGTAACACAGAAATAATTAAGGACACCCTCCTTAATTATTTCTGTGTTACTCCATTATTTCTGTGTTTTTCCAATTCATTAGTAAAGTAAGAAAATAGATACTGTTTGGATTTAATTTTAAAAGCCTTTGTGTAAAGATGAAATATTTGATTTTACAGGATTGCTTGCATACCTAGCGCTTTTGTAATCAATACATTAAGATCTAATTGCAATTCTTATACACTTTCCGACTATTACGTTAATCATTATTTATACTGTTAAAGGTAGAAAGATCAAATATACGGAATAAAACTATTCGCAATCAAGTTTTATTATCAGTTAACTATAGGATTTGGGTCTCGGGACGTCTCATGTTCCGAACTCAAGGGAATTTTTGTTAATTTAGCTGTCTCGGGTCCCGAGACTTTCGGGTCTAGACTCCAGTCGAGACACAGTTGCCGAAATTGTATTGCGATATATTTTTTTCCAATCAAATCATTAAAAGAGCTTACTACTGCCATCTATTAGTTTAATAATCTGTGAATATGGGAATAGGCTTGTGTCCACTAATAACAAATTGCTTGGTTTATAGTTTCTAATTATAAATGAAGAGTCCCAGAAAAAACCAGTCTATTTCTCATAAAAGTTAAAGATTATTAATATATTTTTTTAATAAATTTGAACAAAATAGGCATTAAGTCACGTGACAGCGAACACCAATCGGAAAGTGTTCCGTCACGCCTCGCAAAACATCATTGTTGTTGTTGACGTTTTCATACAACAGCGCAGGTTGCTCCTTATTGTTTTTCGTTTTCAGCATATTTTTTCACCTTAATACAGTTTCAGTTGACACTGGACACAGATGTAAACAGTTTTGTTTCGCAGACTGTGACGTCATTCAAGACGCCATGATACTATTCAGCATTTTCAAGGGAAATTTAAATTGTTTTTTTAAATACAAAATACGTAATGTAAATATTGGTTTTTCTTTAAAATATTGTTTTTTTGGGATTAAATAGATATTAAAGTATATAATTAACCAAGTTTTCAAATTGAGTCAACTAGCCTATTGTTTTATGACCAATGACTAAATACTAGATAAAAGTTATTAAGTGTGTTGAAATTGTTAGGATTTAAATTTGTTTAATAAATGTTGATTTTTAACTAAAATTCCCTTTTTAATTATACATTTCGCAAGAAATTAACTTAATTCTAATTTTACTCTGAGAACTCCTGAAGTCGTGGGACGTCCCGGGACTATGATCGTAGGCTTTCTCGTGTCCCGGGACTTTAAAACTGTCGATACTCCCCAAACCCTAGTTAAAAAAGTATACATATGTGTACCATTAGCATACATCAATATTTTGTGACTTTATATCTATCTATTTACACTACTATTTTTACTCGACTGCTAAGGAAGGGTTAAATCTTGTTTTGCGTATGTTTGTTAGTAAATTTCTTCATTACCTCGTCTCTTCTAAAAGGCTGGATGGATTTCGACAGTTAACAACAGTAAACAAAATGGCGGATTTATGAACAGTAAGACGGCCAAATAGTAATAGGTTAATAAAAAAATAAAAACAAACCCTAAGTAAGTAGTGTATTGAAATCACGAAAATTAAGAGGAAATTAAATATATATATATATATATTTATATTTAATATTCTGGTTTAATAAGTTTTTGATAAGGTAAAAATGCGTATTCGGTAATTTAGTGCATTACTTTTAAAATGTGGTTTTTACAGTCGGGTTTTTGATTTTTTTATTATTACTTTTTGACACTGTAGTATTTTCACACATCCCACACACAGCGGTCCAATCCCAAACTAGGCAGAGCCTGTACTATGGTAACTAGACTGCTGATAAATTATACTTATATACACACACTTATACTTATATAAATACTTATATATTTCTAAATACTATTAATATTACTAAAAATATTACTATTAATATATTACAGATAAAGTACACCCAGACACAGAACAAATGACCTTGTTCATCACACAATTATTTGACCTGGGCGGGGATCGAACCCACGACCTATGGCGTAGCAGTTAGGGTCACTAACCACTATCAGGATCATTAGACCAATATAGCCGTCAAATAAAACCATAACTAGTAAAACCGCAACCACTTGAAAATGCAAAGATGATCTGCTACGCGGATGACACAGCAATAATATTTCATGATTCCACCTGAGCCAACTGTTTTGCCACGGCAGAACATGGCGATTATAGCTAAATGGCCTTAACAATAATTTATTAACTTGAAATACCAACAAATCCAAATAACTATGCTACCACAAAACTGTAGCTTTTTCTCTAGCCCAAAAATCACAATTCATACTTGTAATTTTGATTAGACTTTTCGTAATTGTAATAAAGTACAAAGGACACGAAGCATTAAATATCTAGGAGTAATTCTAAATGATAAACTCTCGGGCAAAGACCACATCGTGGCTACTGCTGCTAAAGCAGTTGCAACTGCAAACCTTAAGTTGTAAGACAACTTAGAGATGTTTCTGATTTTCATTTATTAAAAACGATATACATAGATATCATTGTGTCAATCTATCCTGACTTACTGTTTAAATATCAACAATACTTACTGCAACATACTTGATTATTTTAGAAAGGGCTCAGAGATAAATTTTAAAAGTTATGTTGAAGAAACCATTGATATTCTCAACCACTGAACTCTATAAAGAAGCTGAAGTAGTGAGTATAAGACGATTGCACATATTAACCGAACAATTGCAAAAAAATTCAACATAAGAATGAAAACTGGCAGACAGACAAATACACATACTCAGAAATGTACACGCAAACACACACGCACGCACGTACGCACGCTATCCTGCACACACGCACAAACACAAACACTCCTGTGAGTGTGTGTGTTTATTTAATTGACTAAGTTTAAGTTGGAGCTATGTCTGTACATAGCTCCAACTTAAACTTAGTCAATTAAATAAATATAGATTTTAGTAAACTGTAATATCTTTCAATTATTTTAAATTAGATTTATAAAAATTCTAATACAGTATAATGTGGCTGTTGTTAAACAAATTATGTAAATCTGGACTTCTAATAAATTTATTATTAAAATATAAAATCTTAATTAATAATATATCACTTTTATCAATAACGGTACCATAATTCAAGAGCGTTCTTAATCTAATATCTATCATTACTTAAACTTTGTCTGTTATGTATGCAACCTTTACACTATTATTATTATATTATTAGATCATTAAATTCGAAAATTTAAATAAAACAGAAAATTCAAAATCAATCGCACGTGTATTTTATGTGGAATCAGTAAAATAATGATAACACTAACTTAAATTTATTGAAGAAACTAAATAACAGGTGAGCCAATAGAGTCTAGTAATACCAATGGTCACACTGACACTGATATGGCAGTCTTCTCTCTTGAGGCTTCTCATGCAGCTCTAGCAACCTCTCGTGCCAGCAGAATAGCATTAATAGGGTAACACCGTCTAGTTAGGATCTTGTAAAATCAACCAATTTAAAGTGGAATAGACTTTTAAGATACCTACCTACTTATAGCATTCCCTGTGGCCTTATTGCTTGAAATTAAAACATAAGTGTTAATAATTATAAGTCACATTATGAGAAACATTAACCATAAAAGCGCAATAAAACAAATGTACTAGTCATCCGCATGACGCAAGAACCGCTTTATTTCCTTTATTTGGTACGCCCCTATTTTAGTTCAGATGACACCTGTCTTATGAACCTGGGTAACCAATCCTTCATATAGAAATAAGAGCTTCCTAAAAAAATCTGTTGTGAAATCCAAGTGAAATGTATTTGTCACTATGATACGTCTGCCGTGGTTGACGGGAGTTGTATCTTATATTCGAACATTGAGTGAGAGTGGCAACAATTGTGTTATATGAATTCGCATTTATACCCACAACGGGTATACAGAAAGATGTCATATTTTAGAGTGCTAACAGTATGTTCATCGCGTGATTGTAGTAAATTAATGATATTTTGATAAATCTAATATTTCATAAGAAAGAAGAGAAGAAGACTATAGGTAATAAATAGTTTAGATTTTGAAACAATTCGTATAAAAACTTGGCAGTATTATTCTACTAAGAGACTGCTAGAGAATGATCAGATAACTTTATTTTGTTTTTTATAGTTAAACTATAATGTAGTGGCTTTTGTACAACAATTTTGATGAATTTTCCGTGTGGTGATGGATTAAGAATACGGAGTGTCACGACCCCTATTTTCCGGTGGGAGTCGTTAGAGCTGACTAAGGGAGACAACTACAGGACAACAGCACTACAAAGAAACGGAAAAATTTAAACAAACCCTTTTTTTTTTTTTTTTTTAACGTGTGGAAATCCCCTCGGACCGTCACCCCACCGGCGTTTGCGGCGGGGTGGTGTGTCGGACTCGGACCGACTAAAACCACACGGTGTGCCACTCTGCGCCTGTAATAGGAGGGATCCGGGAACAGCTGTTATTAAGACATCCGGACCCCTCCTAGCGCCGGCCCGCTCCTGTTGCGGGCTCCGTCTCAAAAATTATTATTATTTCCTCTCTTTAGACGACGTCCGGCACACGCGGACGCCGCCCCCTCGCGGCTGGCCAAACTAATGCGGGTGGAGGGGAAACCCACCCCGTCCACCCGCGGCCACACTCAGGGCGGCATGAGGCGGTTCGCCGGCGGCGGATCGGGTCCGAGTGGAGGTCGTCCTCCCGGGCCTTCTCCGCGGTAAAACAACTGTCGCTACCGGCCATGGAGCGTACTACGGCCGGTAGCGAGAGATCCACTCCGATGACTGCAGTGAGGGCCCGGCGCTGCGTCGCCCATGCGGGGCAGACCGCCAGCGTGTGCTGGGCCGAGTCCTCACTACAGTCGCAGTGGTTTCAGGCGGGACTCAGTTCCCTCCTAGCGACCGAGTGCAGGTACTTTCCGAAGCAACCGTGCCCGGAAAGCACCTGCGTCAGCCGGAAGGTAAGGGTCCCGTGCTGCCGCCCTGCCCACTCGGCGATGACCGGCTGGAGAGCCTCCACGGCGGCGAAGCCAGCGCGTGGAGTCTCCAGCCGGAACGACCAACGAGCCATCGTGGCTCGGCGAGCGGCTTCGCGCCACTCGCGCACATCCTCGGGCGGAGGGCGAAATCCGCTCTCCGCCCGGGAGTCAGCCACTCGCCGATAAACTTCGGCGAGCACTTCCGCCTCCAAATCCCACGGGGGAGTTCCGGCCAACGCGCACGCCACCTCCGTCGACACGGTGCGGTAACCGCGTATGGCTCTGACCGCCATTACCCTCTGAGGGCGCCAGAGGCGTGCCCTATTCTGGGCGGTCAGAGCCGCCGCCCACACCGGTGCACCATATAGTGCCCAAACAAACCCTATCCCAACCCAGTGTTGTGGTATAGTAGGCCAAAACCTCATTTCTAAGGAGAGACCTATGTCCTGCAAGCTGTTGGTTATTGATGATGATGATAAATTAATCATTTTAATAAAATAACAAATCGTTTCAAGCGTCTCTATTTTATCTTATATTTTATAATATCTTGTATTTATAAATAGGTATGTTATTTTAAAACGTAGAGTTAAAATGACCTTTTGTGTTATAAAATGTATAAGACGAATATTTTGACGATACGATAATTTTGAGGTATGTGAACTTAAAAATGAACATGCATGCATGCATCTCACGCTTTACGACATAGGTAAATTTTGATGTTCTTCAATTTCTAAGTATGCCAATAAAAACTGATAAAATGTGGTAGTCACTTACCATCAGATTCCCAGTCTGCTCGTTTGACCCCTATTCCATAAACAATCTTGGAGCTTAAACTTAATTTGAAAAAATAGTTAAATGAAAAACTATCGGTCTTCCGGTGACATATTATATATACACCGTAAAAGTATTGCAGTTTTCCCGCCAAACATCGATTTTTATCTGACTCTAATCGATTGGCTCTAAATTATCTTAAAGTGTCCTGTCGTAAATATCTTAAGATACTTAAGCACAAAGTAAGATCTTCAATCATTTAAAATTATTTAAAGGCCCAATAAATTGAGGTAATTTAGATTAGAATAAAGTAATAAATAAAACCGAAGGGTTTTCATTGACGTCAAAGGTTTCTAAAGAACTTTTGTTGCTCTCTTTGTTATCTATTTGAATTTTTTAAATCTGTGTAAGAAAATAATCTTAAACATTGATGCTACTTTACTCCTACTTTAGTGCGCTTTTAAATAATTGTGTTATACATTTTATTTGTAAATTAATAGTAATGAGAGAGCCTTCCTAAAAGTAAAATATAATTAACTTAATAGATATCCCAGACAAAAGCAGTGTATGTATGTCGTACGAAAATATTGTATAGTTCATGTGAATGAGCAGCCTCTCGTAAGAAACAGAGAATATATTTTACAACAATCGTTAGGGAATCTGACATTAAATATGTTTTGTTTACGGACAACTAACAAAATTATAATAGTTACAACAAAAATGTAAAGTAAATTGGTAAAAAAATTACATATTGTGTTCAAAACCTATTGCAGGCAAAACTGGAGATTGTTAGAACCTTGGAGCTATGAGCAAGAAGGTGCACTACGCTGCTTCAATAACGAACACTTCACGTATCGTGACTTGCAGTGCGACGTGCAACAGCCTTCGACTCCATAATTGATCCTCTTACCTTTAAAATAAAGCTTCAGAGAATAGATCTTAATTTTTCAAAGACCAAGCAATTGCTTGAATACATCCAAACTTTTGTTTTTGGTTATCTACACTTTTTCTCCAAGAAAGAATTTTTTTTTCGGATAATTTATTACATCAACAAAAGGATGCAGTGTAAATAAAATGCTGACCTAACAAAAGAGTAGGTAGTAGAGGATGTACCCTAAAATAGATACGACCGACCTTGGTCGTTGGCTGACCTACAAATGATCTCGCAAGATTCATCCAGTCCGTTCCTAAAACCACAATCTTTGAAGTAAATCGAACCGTTTGTTCAAAACTGTAAATTGTACATTTATTACGAAAATCTGTTTTGTATTACATAAGTTGAAAAAATTGAATACTTACTACGAATGCTAATAAGCAATCAAGTACAGAACTTACAAAGAAATCTAATAAACAAGACAACATAAAACTAAAGTTTCTACAATTTGTGGAAAGAAAGACAAAGCTTAACTCATTTCGTAGTTTAGTCTATGACAAAAAACATATGAAGCAAAAAGTTATGGTAACTCAATAATACTTACCACAATAATATTAAAATAAAACTAAACTTTTTACTAGTTTTTTTATTTATTTTAAGTTACTAAGTGAATCCATTTAAAAAATATTAGTATGAAATATATATTCCCAGTATATCTGCAACTTCTATATGACCGATTTTTTTTCTTTCCAAATGTATGGCTTTGCTGTACAGTATTAAAGAAACTTAGGGAGAATAGTTAAAGACTTAGAAAAGTGAAAGTGTAAACTCAAGTATAAACCTAAACGCATATCCTATGACACTAAGAACACTATGGAACTACCTCCCTCATTTGAACTGGCTACTTAAATTTGTTGAATCGAAGGGAACGGGAAGTAGTGAACAATTTAACTTATAGTTAATGCCGCGTATCGTTTAAATAAAGATGTTTAGTGGATTTACAAATTTAATTTGTTTTGTATATACGATTTATGACTTGATCCCTCTCAATGTAAGGCGCAGAATCCTTATTTGATTAGAGAAACATCTGCTTTTAACGATAGGTAAAGATTCTTGCCGTTAGTGTGCGAAACAAGATTTGGTAGTTTAAATACAGAAATGTTGTTTTACAACAAATAACTGCTAACTATATAAAACATTCTAACGAAATTATTTAAGTTGTAAAACGTTACCAAAGGGATGCACAATATGACGCGGTAGGTTTAGTCTTTACATAGTATAAAATAAGGTCACTCTTTTGTGTTGTAAAATCTATTGCTTAGGGATTTTAATGCGGTTTTCACCAATAGAGAGAACGCTTCAAGGCGAAGGTTTAGATGTATAATCAGGCAACTTATAGTAGAGAAAATCCGAGAATTTCAAAGATTTGTGGTCAAAAATGTTTTTGTTAGCTTACGTTGTTGCAAAAGTTAAACGTCTATCTCCTATGGATTACCCACAGTAACCATTATTACACTTTCCATCGATTCATTTCGTCGTCCGTGGAGTCCATAGTCAATCTCACCAAAAATTTAAGCAGTCATTAATAGACCATGTGATACTCTCAATACTACCGATATGCGTTCAATTTCACAGCAAAGCAATTTTTCAGCGATTCATAAAAGCTAAAACGGTAAAGCCTTCACACTGGTGGTCGATACGGATTCCATTTCACGGCAAAGCAAAGCAACTTTCAGTAGTTTATACAAACAATATCTTTAGTTTGTACCGATTAAATCTGATCACAAAGCAAGGCAAGTTTTAGCGTGATGAAGCGGAATTGCTTCCAGTCCAGCCTGATAACGTTGACATTACTGCTAGGTGTTGAAACTTTAGCAGTTCATATATAAACTGCTTGCATTCATAGATAAACTGCTTGCGTTATAGCTCAGTTTTTGCAAAACGTAATGAATTTCTAAGCTTATTTCGTCAAAATAGCTGGTCTTCCAATCCTCCTTAGAAAGTGCACCATGATACAGTATTCATTTCATTCTCAAATGGGATCATCGACAAAATAACGTGCTATATACAGTAAGGGCGGTAGAAAAACTCTTCGTTATAAAATATGTCATACAAATATTAAAATATGACATAGAAATAGACATTTCATAAATGTCTAAAATAAAAATTTACAATTTATCTAGTCACAGTATGTGACTAGATAAATTGTAAATTTATCTCATGAAACACATAATACTAAAACTAGGTAAAAATTTAGTGTTTACTTTAGGTACGCTACGAGCCAGATATTAAGAGTAAAGTGATTATTTTTGAACCTGAACTTTTACCGGCTTCTAATGTGCGGTGGTTAATTAGTTTATACTTGAGTGACGGCTTAAAAATAGTTTCTAACTAGACAACAGTATGCTATAAGGTCGTCCTCAAGCCTGAATATAAGATAATCATTTAGAGCGTATTTATTGCTGTCGTTTTATTCTTTTTTTCTAAGGTAGGGTGGTAGTAAATACCTGTCAACTATTGTACTTAAAAGACTATCAAATATACGATTGGAAGGAAATTTACTCTTTAGTAGATTTCCTTTCAAGCGTATATTTAATCGTCTGCCGATAATTTCTGCATCACAATATCAATGTGTTCACACCGATTGTAGCCAGAGAACCAGAACATCCTCTTTCAATGTTGGAGAAACATCATTAATCATAACTAAACACCGTTTTTCTTTGTTTGAATATTTTATTTATTTATTATTACTAATTAAAAGTACGCTTGAAGTCGACATAAAACATGTACCATAATCGAGTAATCATAAGAGCATTTAGATTACTTAGTAATTATCTTCCTTTTTCTTAAATTTGTTTAGGTTGGTGCAATGTTTCTTTCTGCCTCTCTACTCTATCATTCTTCATTTTAATAAATCCACTCCCTTTTCTAACCATATCCTGTATCCGCAGTCTATATTTTCTTTCTTTATACGTCTCAGAACTCTCACCCTACTTCATTTGCATCATAGGCCCGTACCGCGATAATTTAGATTATTTCGGTAAATGAATTAAATTTAAACGTAGCCAATACTGTTATCGCAATTTTCCCTCACATTGTAAGCTGGTTGAATGCAGATTTGTTTCGACTATAAATACAAACTTTGCATTTAGCTGCACAGGTTCGATCATTTAAGGCTAATAATTTACGTGTACATACAATCTACTATAACTCATAACGAATACATGATAGGCTAAATCCGACGAGAATAATAATTTATATCGTAACTCTCAATTGAGCATTAAATTAACATATGTTATATGTACGTACAATGAAATAACGATAAACGAGACTTAAGTTTATTTTCGTCAAAAATTATTAAATCGTTATAAAATCACTTGAGAGCCTTTTTGTCTGTTTGTTTCATTTGTGAAAACACTACCACCGTATAGCTCATATCAACACGATCAGTATGCTGTAGCCGACGTGTTGTGGATGACAGGAGAAAAAAATAAGTGTTCCAAAAATGGTTGTTTCGATTCTGAATATTTCTCGTTTTCTTTATTTAAAAGTTCTTAAAGATTTCAGCGACAAAGAGCACTCCTAAGACTTGTCTTTTATTGAAAAGAAAGGGAGTAAATATAAGGACCACCAAAAAATAAATTGCAAATTTAATGTTTTATTTGTTAACGTTAATTGTATGTTTTATTTTTTAACCATATAGACAGTTGCTGTTGAATACACAATATCGCTACTCGCAATCTCTTATGCACCTACCCCGACATGGACAATTTAGGTTAGAAGGTATTTCTTTATAAGCCGCCTATAAAGTAGGAACCCTGCTGAGCGTGGTTCCGGCACCTTTCTTCCAGTACAACATATAGCCTTAAGGGTTTTTTTATAAAAAAAGCTTATCAAAAGTCGTGTGGGAAGAAATATTCTAAAAGCTCCATTCTTAACCATAAAATAAAAGGACATGTAAATATGGCGAACATTTACTATTTTTGGGGTTAGCTTGATAGTAATTTTTTTAGGTAAAATTTGACATTTAAATAAATTTGTATGCATAAAGTGTTTTTAGACGTGATATTTTACTATGTGTAGTGGCAAGTTAAATATGAGCCATTAAGAAACACCCAATAAACAAGAACACTCATCAGAGTTACGAAGGCACTACAAGTAACTAATTCATGAGTGAAAAACAAGCGAACCAAAGTGAGAAAATCGAATCAAGAAAAGAAACGCACAAAAAAATATCACGCTAAAGAGAAAGGACTCCAGGAAAATCACTAGATACAAAGAAGCGAATGGTTTTGTAACTTCATGCCTTAGGTTTGTCATTTGATTCTTCCCTGATATGGATCAGGAATAGTATTTCTATAGAATTAGTCATAGATTGTTAAAGTATCTGGTCTACCAGATGAAATATAACAGAAAATAATCAGTGAAGAAAAAGCTAACACCTTTAGCAAATACTTTCCTTGTTTTTTCTTAAAGCAAAATTTCATATTAAACTAACTTCAAAGGAGCTTCATATATTCGAGTATATTTTTATTCCTCCTCAAAGTAAAGATATGCCTCCTCACCCTTGTTATAAAGCCAGGAGTAATAACCTTTGTAGCTCTTTGGAGCACTTTACTTCAGTATTTTATGAAAACAGATTTAATTAATTTTGAAATTTGAAAACTAAACTAATTACTTTTTGTTTACTGGTTTTCTAATGTTAGTATTTGATAGGTAGTGGTGTAGTTTAATAATAAAGAATATTAGTAAAAATGAGTACTAGCCAGTATAACCTAATATG
The DNA here is from genome assembly GCA_902825455.1 of Arctia plantaginis. Classification (NCBI taxonomy): domain Eukaryota; kingdom Metazoa; phylum Arthropoda; class Insecta; order Lepidoptera; family Erebidae; genus Arctia; species Arctia plantaginis. The sequence continues at coordinate 7,482,904 of CADEBD010000308.1, read as the reverse complement.
TGACAACATGACTACTTGGTTTTCTAACCCAAAGTGTGCCCACGGAAGCCTCCTCTGTCCATCTATCTTATGTACCTTATGATAACTATGACTCTTAATTCGTAATAACGCTAACGGTAGACACTTGATTTTTTTATATTTTTTAATTTTTAATACAAAAATACAGCTAAAAGTTGTAAAACAAAATTATAAGTTAAATCTCCAATATAATAAATATTTGCACAGTAGAGAGGTAGCGGGTGAGAGTTGATAATGAGTTTATGATGTAGATTGGCCAGATTTTGTGAGTGATAGAAAGTTCTCCGCATTATTGATTAAAGCCGTTGGTTAGATATCAAAAAGGGTTAAATACACTCGTTTGATTCGTAGCTTAACATACCTATTATTAAATGAAATATGCCGCTTGGCAAATATTAAATTTAAAAAAATATTTAAAAAAAAACTTAGATACTATTTTATCTATTTAAAAGGTGGTACTAATAAACTATTATATGAAACTTCTTCACTGCACATGGCCTTTCAAGCGTTACGTAAGTAATCAAAAAAGGCAAGGCACATTGTCTATCGGAGACAGTTCCGTCATCTTTAATTTATAATGTGTTCTTCGACAGTTTAACTTTATCTATGTGTTTCTAGATCATTATTCATAATATCAGTCTTCCTATGAAACGCCACACGATGTAAATCCAACTTCACTACAAGAAAATAAGGTGTATTATCATTTGAATGAATCGTTAGGCAAAAGTGGATCTATCGAATATACGTTTTCCTCAAGCTATCTCTTCACATAACACTTGGCCGGGTAAAGTGTTGTCAGAGCAACACTGTGTGTTTTTATAGATGTAGTGTAAATTATAGGTAGGTGAGAAAACTGATGCGGGCTGTAACCTGCTTCGGAATTATATTAGCTAAAACTTTGTGTGCAGAGTTATAATAATATTTTTCCTAGACTAAGTTATATTCAGCCTCTTCGACTAAAATTCTACGTGATTCAACCATACTGCACATCCCATGTTATGCATAGGTCTTAACAAATAGTTATTTTTGAGTTAAGGGAAGAATGTAATATACTTATCACAATTTTTACGAAATACATTTAAGGAATAACTTTAAAAATTATTGAGTATACACAATAATTAAAATTAATTAATGTTAAATTTACACAAAAACATTACGTGAATTACTCTTAATAGTAAAGATTGACGAAAATTGGGTCTGGGGTACCTAAGGTATTTTACCAAACTTATTAAATATACAATAAATAAATTAACAAATAATATTATGTATGTAATAATAATAGATAATAGAAATAATATACATGGATCCATATGATCACAAACTTTATAAAAGATGGCCCGCGTCAGTCGCGTTAACTAGACTTATAGTTAAAATTTTAGGTTTTGAATAATTTATACGTAGTGAATATAGTGTATAAAGCTCTATTTAGAATAGTATACATTACTCATAGAATATATTTGTATTGTGATAAAGTCTAAATATGACGAGGGATTTAAAAACGTCCCGAGAAACGAGGAATTAAAAAAGTCGGTTATACATATTATACATATTAAATAAGGCATTTGAAGCCGATCGATCGATGGCAAAGAAACGTCACCTGAACATGATGAACAACCTTCTTTTACAGGGTTTAAGCTGCTATTGTTTACTGAATTCATGTGTAAATTATTTGAAAAACCATTAAAGAAATAGTACAAGCAGGATGGATATACAATTTTTATTTTTATTAGGAATTTTATCCAGTAAACTATGGTTCGTATAAAAATAAAAATATACTAAACAAAAATTTAAATTAAATATTAATATTTGTATTAATTGTTTTGAAAATATTTACAGATATTTATGATGCTTAACGATTGATTTACAACAAAACAATATTTATATTTAAATTTAAGAATCGATTTGAAAACAGTTGTACTAAATCTGTAACAAAGTGAGAATTTAGGTTGTTTTAAAAATTTAGGTGGGTTAGACTCAAGAGGATAGATAGATAGATAAATATTTAATACTGTCTGTAAAGACATGTAGGTATATGGCATGACAAAGCTTTTGAGTTTTTGAATGATAACTTACTTTGAAAGTTTAAGCTGTATCATGTAGTCTATTGTTTCATGCTAACAAAAGCAACGACAAAACTCATTAACTTCTTGATAATATAATTATTAAGAAGTTAATATATTTTGCTTTCTATATAGGGGTAAGATTAAAACAACCATTAACAGTGTTGTTGAATCCAGCTTTAGTTTTTTGATATACATCAACTAATGTTTTACGAAGCACAATGTACTAGCTTGAATAGCTAATATAGCTTAAATTGTATGCCTTTATTTCTACTGCTTTTGTATAGTATCTTAGATTAGTAGCTATCATAGATTGAAATAATTGGTTCTCTTACCTCAGAGGGACTTGGATTGTAATCAATAAATATAATAGTATTGATATTAATGCGATCGTTAGTTTCTTATAAATGAGAAACGATATACATATTTCAATAATCCTCCCTTAGATAACCCATTTCGTTAAAAAGATGACAAAAATGCTCAACTTTCTTGAACAATTTTATGATTCGAAATTGCCACAAGCTAGTTTTCCAATTTTTATTTCAATAAATCATCCTAAGCATACCAACGTAACATGTTTAAATAAAGAACCCTTTTGCCACTAACGAGGTAAGATACATCGTCTCTTTTTACTGCTTAGTAATCATTTATTTTTGCTCCCATAAGAAAACAATGAGTCATCATTTTTGGCGGATTAATATTAAGTCTGCTTGACTATTTATCAAATACAGCCAGTAAGAGTTACAGGTATGTGTACCTGACCTGGTCAAGTTATAAGCTTTTGTACACTGTGCGCTCCTCGTCCGGAAGCTTTTACGTGGGCAATATAGGTTTCCTGCCATTGCATTACGAGTACTTTCTTATCTATATTTCAAATTAAATATATGTACAAACTACCCGGCATAATTATGTCTTTTATTACATTTTATTAATATTCCAAAAAAAAAATTGTTTTTATAACCGATTCTAGATTTTAAAACATTGTTCTAAATGCAAAGCAACCCTGATCTTTGGCGAGTACTTAAACATGTGCAGACATATTATGCCACAATCTATTCATAACGGTTTGATTTAAGGCTCTGCAAGATCGCAATTTAGCGGTCAAGCCGCTCCTGTTTACATATTGAGAGCCATTGAGTCTTTGTGAATTAAAGCTACTGATTTTTTATATCATATTCATACTGTATGAGTCTTTTGCTGATTATTTTTACAGCCGGTCGCCTGCCTGGCGCCAATCCTCTTTGAAAATATTGTGATTTGTATGTGTATGACTACGATGGACAAGGTGTGAGTGAGATGAGCAAAATGCAGTGAAGTGAGTTTTATATTGGGAAGTAAAAGGAAAAAGAACAACAAATGAAGAGTGGCCTGTGAGAAAAAGATGTGAGTAGAAGGGAAAAAAGAAATAAAAAGACAAAACACGATAGAATATAGTGAAAGAAAATTAAAATTAATAAAAATAAATATGTATATTCATTTAAAATTGGTACAAATTATTACAGATCCTACATAACATCAATGAGCTAAAAATAAGAATACTAGGGTAAACCTTGTGTAAATTGAGAAAAGGTTAAGAAAATGCTGACCTATACCACACAACAATATTCTTACACCCGGTCTTAAGAAACATTGAGACAGCTAACTAGAAGATTTTGAACAATCACATAATAATATGAATAACGCGAATATATCCTTGAACCTGTAATGCCAAAGTAACCACTTTCACAGTTATTATTCAATATGTTAATATATGTATAGAAAATTTTATGTCAGTTAACCGTTGTAAAGTTTCCTATTCTGAAGCCAATCTATTGTTATCGAATTAAATATATGTATTAAAATTAGACTCTATTGAGTATAGCTTGTTACCTTGGCACTCAGGCGCTGTCGTTCTTTGGGGTCGACGAACGAGATTAAACGAGTTTAAGTAGGCATTAGTTCAAAATAATGTTTTGAATTTAAAAAAGGAAAAAAAAGTTACATCTCTTTATAAACGATATATGGCATGGTAAGCCGTTACAAACGTGACGTCCTTCATTTCATTCTAACAGATTCCAAGTCACCCCTTTCCAAGTAGAAATCGGTCGCTCATTACTTCTTCTTATACTATAATGTACGTCTCTACACACAACGTAAATCGCTGAAAAATCAAAAACTCCTGAAACTGGGTCAGATGACTAAGATCCAAGGTCTGATTATTTTTTTATTCCACATATAAACAGCATCTGGAATCACTATGTCACCATCTAATTCTACCAGAACCAATTGACGTGCAAGTGTCTGAAAACATCAATTTTCTAACATCTGTATAATGAGTTAACTATATTCTCTCATCATTCATCATGAATCCAACATTAACCACATCAAGAATAATGGTATTTGCGGATTTTCCAAGTAAACTCTACTCGAAATTGATTTCAATCCACGCAAATCCCGCTGTAAGCTATCTGTAATTGAAGGTTTCTGTTTAAAAAAAAGCCGAGTCACTGACAACTGACTTAAATGTTATAAATATACAAAAATATGATTAAAGAGTTTTTTTCAGTAATACAAGTTCATATCTTAAAGTCAATTTTGATGTCTATCGTTATTATTTGCATCGAATTGTTCATAATGTCATGTATGATATTTAACGTGTAATTTAACCGTTTTATATATTTTTATAGTAGGCCAATACCTCATTTCTAAGAAGAGGCCTATATCCAGCAATGGACTATTAAAGGCTGTTGATGTGATATATTTTGGTAAATGTATTACTCATACTTTTACGTGTGTGTGTATTGTGTTTTGTTGACGAAAGTGTAACACTGTGTAATGCCTAATTATGTCAATTACAAAAAATGTGGTGAAACAAAGAATGTATAAAATATTGACGTAGCCCCTTTTAGGGCCGAAGCCAAAGCGGGTTGCATTCCAAGCTTTGTAGCTTAAAATTAATCCCCTATAGAGCTATACGGGAAAAATTAAGAGAGATCAATATGCAACAATACATACATACACGTATTTATCCCCGATTGGTTAGATAAAAGAACCCACATTTTGCTACTATAGTTTTAGATGGTTAAGTCTACCTAAATACTCAAGGGTCATAGTTGCAATCATTGTTGATAGATTTTGCTATGAAATATCATATCCCAGACTTAACCATTTTCAAGAAATTTGACTTTTAAGATTTTTATAATAAATTGCCGAAATTTCGCCTAATACAATTTTTTACATCCTAATATTTTTTTCTTTTTTTAGTGTTTTTGTATCGTTGATACATTTTTTATAATGTACCAAAATTGTAGTTTACCTGATAAACTGGGCCGTAGTAGCTGGCTTATAATATCACAAAGAAATAAATTTGTAAAAAATATTTTTTATTGAAGAATATTAAAAAACTTTTAACTTAGTAAAAACTTAACTTTTGTGTTAAAAAACATATACGTATTGTCAGCTATCTAACCGTATAAGTATTGTCAGTATGATAGTCTAGGATAGTATCAGAATTTATAGAAAAACCCTAGATGAAAGACCGAGAGTATTTAGAATCAGCATACAACCCGGGTAGTAGGTCCCTAGTTAAAAACTTGGCTTCTGTTTTGAAATGTTTCATTTTATGTTCGTGACTGTCGTAAAAATTTAGCAAACGTATTTACTAAAAATTTAATAAATTTAATTAAAACCTTCAAGCCTATTGTCACATTCACACAATTTGCATACTAGTATCGAAATTTCAGCCGAAGACAATCTCATCGACCTCAAAGGGAATCTTGATTACTCCATAATTTATGAGTTTATTTATAGTCTAAATGTATTCTTAACATAAGCTGAGGAGTAATTGATAAATCTATTAAGATACTTATGTACTAATAATAAATCATAATACATATTGAATGTTAAGAGGATATAGGACACAGAAATCATACATACAGATTATACGCGTTCTAGAACTATACGCGTTTCAATATTAGTTTTGCAAACTTTGTAAAGGATACCCTAAAAGCTACACATTAGAGCTCAATTTCTATGTCTACTTCCTTTTGGAGTACCAAAGCCTAATGGCAATATCATGGTTATGGGATAATTTGCAAATTAACTCGCAACGTTAAAGCATGTATGACATTGCCTGTTTATACCGACATGCTATTGTACTTGGTATGAATAAACTATACCTAATAATAACATTACTAACAATCATATGTTACAACATATCATTACAGTGTACTTTGTGTCGAAATACAACGTTTTAGGGTTTCTTTTTTATTCTAACTGTGGATAAAGTTTAATTATAAATTGAACGAAATTTTCATTACAAAAATGCTACTACACTATAAATTGCTAAATTATCATGTAAACTAGTAAATTATTATTATGGACTAACTATTTAACAATTAAATGTTAAATGACAAAATTCAAGTTTTAGTTCAGTTACTTTCAATCTTAGTGTGCGAAATACCTATAGAACATACCCTTCCAGATGAAAAAAACAATTTTCCAAATCGGTTTACAAATGAAATAGTTTTGAGGTACCAAACATGAAAATAATTGCGTAAAAAACTTTTTTTTGTCTAAATGTTTTTTTATAAAATTTATTAATTTCTTTTGCATATATCTCTGTAACCCAACACAAACACTTTTTTTTCATCAACTAGCTAAATTCAGCAATAATAAATTCAGCAGCTAGAATAGCTATAGAAACAAACAAAAACACGTTTTCGGGGCTGTAAAATTTAAGGGTTTTCTACGATTTCTCTGGGATCCCATCATCATATGAATTTTGTGTAAATGGAACTACCTCGGGAGTATAACCCTTTAAATTTCAAAAATAAATTTATAAAACGGTAAACAGTTGACGGAGATATCGCGTAATAAACATACATAAAATAAAAATTCAAAGAATTAAGAACCTCCTCTTTTGTGTTTTTAAAGTCGGTTATCTATGTTAGTAAATAGGGTTCCTGATAGTAAGGAGTTACCTATGGTTTTTTTAGTTAAACCATTTTAGGTATCCCTCGAGAAGAATATTATTTTCTGGAAGCATCCCTATGTCCTTTTCATTATCCTTGCTACTCTTGTAAATAATCTGATGAAGATTACTTGAGTATTAAAGATGAAAAAGTCGAATTTAATATACGTACCGACGAAGAACATATGATACGTGCTCTTCACATTTCATAAAATATAAAATAATTACTGATATTGGATGTTTCGAACACATAAAAAATGAGTAGAGTCACGTAAGATATTTATTTGAGTATTACTTTTGACGGGGCCTTCCACGTCATGAATACACAGTAGTTCTATTAATGAATAGGTTGAAATAAATTTATCAAAAACCAGCCTTGTTTTAATATTTTTTTTAGGGGTAAACGAGCATACGGGTCACCTTATGGTAAGTGACTACCATTGACTCATATTCAGATTTATCATTTTATTTGGGGAATATACATCATAGTCAAATAATTTATGCAAAATTTTGTTTTATTTAAACAAATTTATGCTAAATACACGAAAGTTAAAGAAGAGAGCTATATGGCTTACGAATATTTTACATAATGTAAATGTAACGTTTCTAAAACCATTATTAATATTCTTAAAATTATAGTGAAAATGTTATTTTTGTATTTTAAACACAAAATAGAAGAAATAAAAAATATATTACGTCACAATCTATGTTTTCATAGTAACAAATAAAATTCACTTTTAATATATTACAATATATTACATATTTTGATTTTATCTGCATTAGCAATTAACTTCGTTTATTTAACAATATCATGGTTTAAATTGAAAAGATGACTTTAAACATCCATTATTCCAGCTCCAAGTAAAATTTAAGTTCTTTTTTTTATTTTTAACTATAAATTCATCTACATTTAATTTCAATATAACATTATATTGTTTTGTGATGCCTTTTATAAAAAAATATTATGTTAGAAGGAGCACGATAAATTTTTCTACAGATGGGTTGTACGAGGCAAAAAGTGTCTCGAAAAGCGCACCATAGTGGAGCGTCAATTATCCAGATGATGGGGATGAAAATTTTGGCGTGTGGAGCGATGGCGGAAAGTTGCAACCGGTATTAGTCCGCACAATTCCTCGGAGCACTCTCCATGATATATGCGATAGAGAATGCAGAGTGAAGCCACATCTCTACGTAACGCCAAGGAATCGAGCCGATCGGAGATCTTTTGGCTATCGATTATTCGAGTCGCTCTTCTTTGGATACGGTCCAGAGGGACAAGCTGGTACTGAGGTGCGTCTGCATAAAGATGAGAAAAGTATTCCGTATGCGGCCGCGACCCATGATATATTCCTATTCAGAAAGAAACAAAATAATTCTTTGACATAAAATAAGCTCTGGTTAGTTATTATTTAGCATAATAACTTTGTTAACTGCTATATCGAGGCAACTCTTTTTAAATATTAAATATTGAATATCGTATGCCATACAAAGTAGTTTTTCGAAAGATAGTTCAAGCGTAATTTATACAGCTCGTATTTCTTCGAGAGACATGATGGACTTTTACAATGTAACAAAAGTATCATAACTTTAATATAACAAAGGAACTTAAAGACTCGCATTGCGGAAGCTCAATCTGTTTAAAAAACTCTATGACTCGATAAAAAAGCAACTAGTATCACAATTTATCATGAATTTGTGGTGGGTGCCGTTCATTTTCAATTTTTTAAGGTTCACTGACATTGGGACAATAAGCCCACTTCAACTATTTTTCTATTACCACCTTTTTCTAAGACAGGTGGCAGCTGTAGTTATAGTTCTTGTAAAAATATATAAATATAATAAAAATATATTTTTCTAGAAGAAGTACTACTTTTTATGGGTATAGGTTTATGAACAAACACAAAATGTACTTTGCGATGATAATTTTCTGAACTAAACTTCAACTAACTTCAAATTGGGCAAAATAGCAGTTGGTCAGTTGGCTAATATACTATTGATACTATAAATAATATTTGTAAAAATTACATTGTATTATATTCTTTTTAAAAGCTTATAAATTCATGTTTAATTTAAATATTTTTTCAAATTCAAATTCTTTATTTGCTACAAATGCAGAGTTGGTAGTTTTACACTATTTTCCACGTAGGTAGCAATCAAGACAGTATGCAAAAAAAAACACAGGTGCAATACTAATTAGTCAACAACTTTGTAACTATATTTTTAATATGTGTCATAATTGAAGAATTTGTCGTCAAACTTTGCACTAAGTTTTTTCATTATATACAATCAAGGAAACTTAGTCAACTTTACATAATATTATATGATATAAATAAAATGATATGTATATATAATAAATCCGTAGGTTTTGAAAGGTAAATTGAGCACTACGGACATGTGGGTGAAGCAAAACAGCCGAAAGGAAATTAAACAAGCTTCAACGTGTTACGTTATCGTTCTGGGCAATACCTATTCAGATTTCAGCAACGTATTTATGTGGCTCTTATGGATTATTTTTTCAATTTTTTTAATGTACTTAAGCAATTTATTTTATTTTATAGAAATTGTAAAAAAAGCTTGTGAACACATCTATTATGAACCTTAATATACTTACATAAGCACGTGTACGTATATAATAACGTATATCGCTTTTAAGATCACATATTTTCAGCATTCGAAGAGTCCAATAGATACATAGTTGCTAAATAAAATTTTATAAATGTAAAAGTAAAGTGTGCGTGTGTGTGTGTTCTGTTTTTTATAAAAGTAAAGTATAACATATAGGCACTTGCGTATGTGTATGCCTGTGTTCATTCGTATGCCTAAACCTCTCCTTAAACTTTGGGAAATGGGCCAGCTTCCACTTGATTATAATATAATTTTTCAAATAGAAAATAATATTATAATTCAAACTTAAAGCTTGTTTTAAATTATTGTTCATTACAAATCGCTATCTTATTTTCTTTAGAAGTTTAAAGTTTGTATCAGTCACAGACATCTGGAATAACTTGACAAATTTAATGTTAGCATACAAAACTGTATGTACTCGTACTACTGTACGTCAATGTAGTATCTACAAGTCAATATAGTATCAAGGCCTGCTGAATCAGTAATGTCAAAAGCGTCACATTATTTTTATTAAAAATCAATCACACAACATTCACTCGTAAACAACATTATACTACGACATATACTACTGTTGCAGTTTACCTAAATATCTCATGAAAATACAATATTATATTCTAAAATTATATTTATTTATTTTTTTATGTTAGAAGGGGCAGACGAGTAGACGGGTCACCTGATGACCATGAACGTCTGCGACTCAGGAGTCTTTTAGGAATACATAGATATATCAGATCACGTCGCGTCGCTCAGATAAGGTCTAAATGTTTCTTTCAAAAGAGTTCTTGATTATTTATATAGACCGAATATGACCTAACTGATTTATTATATGTGCAGTTTCTTCAGGCGCATTCATTACATCTATTGTTTCAAACCCTTTGTAGTGGTCAACTTCTCTCCAACTGTGATTGTTCCTCAAAACACAGGATATTTACAGTGTACCGAAAAGTTTTACTTTACCAAAACAAAGTTATTTTCATTTACTCACTGCATAATAGAATGTGCAATGGTGTATTAATTTCAATGTTTCACTTGTAAATCTTGTTTTATAATTTTGTACAAATTTAATTACACAACCTACTCCAATGGATGATCGGCATCACGATTTTCAGTGTAAAAAAGATATGATTTTAATTTTTAGTTAATTATCACAATACCACGCTACCTTAACTGTTACAAAATACTGGAACACGACAAAGTTTTTAACGTCCGCGCTCCTTGTAATTGAATTAAGTACATGTAGATTTATCCAGACCATAATGTTTCTTCTTAGTTCTTTTACAGTATCGGTCGGAATGGACGTGTGTTTCTTTCTTTGGATGTGTGTGACTTAATTTTTTAAATAAGTGTTACAGTGTTACAACCCCACTAATCAGTCTTAGAAAGAATATCAATATTTCTGGGGTTTCAACCACTTAGCATACACAACATCTGTAGCAATCAACCGCTCGGTCACGGATATAAGTCAATTTTTTTTAGCTCTATCTACGAGTACTACACGATGCCGAAGTAAGACCGCTACAACAACGCAAATCAGTTACGAGACAGTTACGACGCTACATGACGTAACTGTAGCTACGAGGCCTTTAATAGTCCACAGAATGCAGCCACGGAACAAACCCAACTTAATGAGAAGTAAACATTAGGACATAAAAATTATTGTTAAAATGAAAGCATTTAATCGGTACATTGTGTCTGTACGCCGATGTCTTATATAAGCAACAAGAACTTCCATTAAAAAATCCAAATCGGACTGAACTGATTCTGATCTACTATATGTTTTTAATAAAAAAAATGTGTTTGTCTAGTATCTATTCGATATCACGTACAACGGAGAGAAAAAAGGGTTAGGTAAACAAGAGATAATAGTCTCGCTACGTGACTGGAACAATAAATTTAACTCTAAAAACTAGATGAACTCTGCGACAAATAATAAAATCTCTGAATAAAGTAGACAAAATGACAATAAAAAATCTGCAGACAAATTAATACATTTTCATTCATAGAATTATGAAAAAATCAAAAAAGTTGGGCCTAGATGGTGTTTAAAGGTAACGTAAGATAGATAAAAAGAAAGCCAGCAGATCTTGATTTAAATAAAAAAAATCTCCACCTCAAGCTCCAAAGTTCTTCAGTTAAAAGTAAGGTCTTTAAAACAAACAAATAATATACTCTTTATAATTAAGTCACATTGTCTGCAAGATCTTCCAGGTAAACCCGTCCAATATATGGTTCTGTCAGTCTCAACATCAGGGATAAGCAAGTAAATACTGAACTAATCGTAAATTTTTAAAGCACCATTCACATGACTACCAAGTTTATTTTTACACGCTTTATACACTCGGTTCCAAAAATTACGGGTCAGTCACAAAAATTGAAATACCTCCAAAACTGTAAAAGTTAGATCAATGAAATAAAAAACAGAATAAAGACTTTTTAGTTGCGCTTCTAATAGCATATTATTTAAACTGGTTGATGAAAAAAACTTCATTAGAAAAACAAAATTTTAAAAAATGACTATTTTTAAAAACAAATAGTTTGTTTCATTTCATTATGGATGCTTTCCATTTCTATTCTGTCACAAAAAAAATTGTCGTGAACGTCTTCCACGTGCATAATTATTATTCTGTGAGGTGAAGCATGGCAGTCACGCTAGAGGAATGTACCAGAATCCTAACTTTTTTGGAACTTGGGCGGAGCCAGCGTGAAACAGCCAGAAACATTGGTGTATCTTTGTCGACTGTTCAACGGGTAGTCCAGCGGTACCAAGAGACCGGATCACACCTTAGAAGACCAGAAAATGGCAGACCAAGATGCACAACGGCCAGGGAAGACAGACAACTGGTGGCTACAATGCTCCGAAATCGTTTTCAAACTGCTGTTGGTCTAAAAACTCACTTTATTCGCTTTAGAGATGGCAATTTAAGCGCTCAAACAGTAAGAAGACGTCTTGCTGAAGCAAATTGGAAACCATTGAGGCCCGCAAATGGCCCCAAACTGGAACGGGGACATCGAATTGCAAGACAGAGATATGTGCGCGAGCACCTAAACTGGACACTAGACGATTGGTCTAGGGTAATGTTCACGGAAATTCATGCTTTATACGCATGATGGTAGGCAGTTGGTGTACAGAAGACCAGGGGAGCGCTTCCATCAAGCGTGTGTGGAGGAAAAAGTGGCGTACGGTGGAGGCTCCGTATAAGTTTGGGCTGGGATTTCTACTGAGGCCCGCACCGAGCTGGTACTCATTCAAAATGGAACTCTAAATGCAGAGAGGTACGTGCAAGAGATCCTCAATGAACATGTAGGTCCTTTCATGGCCAGGATGGACCGGCATGGCATATTAATGCATGATAATGCGCGTCCTCATACCGCCAGAATTGTACATGACTACCTTGAAGAGGTCGGTATCGAACTCCTGCAGTGGCCAGCGCGAAGCCCGGACTTAAACCCCATCGAGCACGCCTGGGACGAGCTTCAGAGATGCGTGAAAGGTCGAAACCCCCACCAATCACGCTTCCCGAGCTCAAACAAGCACTGGTGGAGGAATGGGAAGGTATTCCTCAGCACCGGCTCCGAAATTTGGTGTACAGCATGCCTGATCGCCTGGAAGCTATCAGAAGAGCTCGTGGAGGCAATACAAAGTATTAAATGAAGAAAGTGATGAAAAACAGCAAAAAAACAATCATAAAAAAATGTAATCTTAAGAAAAATATGACTACTTTAGTTTTTTTTTAATTTAGAGATAAGTTAAGAGTTAAGGAGTTTAGATTTAAGTTTTATTTAATTTTTTATCTGTATAATTAAATTCTCAATTGAACAGTCTTCGTTTCATTATGATGGCATACGTAGTTCGGGAGATATTCGGGTTTATGTGACTGACCCGTTATTTTTGGAACCGAGTTTATATTAGCTTCACTTGTATGTTTGTTTATATGTTTGTAACCGACTCCTTTGGGCATGATTTTGACTGACTTTAACCGGTCAGAATTCGTTCAAACTTTGTAGATATATCGAGGACCGATGACAATACACTAATTTAAAAAAAAAAAATTTAAAAAAAACTAAAAAACACGCTTTTATAGAAAACCAAAGTAAAAAATAGAAAATAAATTTTAATAAATTTAAACCAAACTACAAAATAGAAAATAAATTTGTAAAAAGCGTGGGTGCTTTTTACTATTGACAACAGGCACCAAAACGCTTTTTTTCAAATTTATTTTCTATTTTGTAGTTTGGTATTAAAGTATGGTATTATTAGTATTGGTATTATAGTATTTTTTAGTTTGGTTTTCTATAAAAGCGTGTTTTTTAGTTTTTTAAACTATTTTCTTTAAATATTTTTATAGTCAATTTTATTTCAACTTTATTCAATAAGTTTTTGCACTAGCGCACCATTTTGGAAACACTCCAATAATTCTGCTTTAGGCTCCATTGAGAATTCGATTACTGTATAGGGAAATTCTTACTTTGTTGCCAGTGAAACAATTTGTTATATTCAATTGCATAATTCATCTAAAACATCACAAGAAAATCTTACAGTGGATAACGAATAGTGTATCGAACCGAATGTAATGTAAGAAACCATTTTCTCCTACTTATAAACCGATATAATACATGTTTCTTAATTTGTATCTAAGTATTCCTTGAGAGTTTTAGTGATATCATAAATAAAAAAAACTATGTGATAACGAGTACAATATGCGAAATGCATCCAAGAATATGTTGGCCTGTGTACATAACCATCTAAGAGAAATCTACTCACTCTATTGTCGAGCGTCTCATTAGTATAATTTTCTGGAAATAAAGACGCAGGTGGTCATTTTATTTTCTGGCCTTTTTGTATGCTTCTATATAACTAAACTGTACATGTTACCAGCAACTCTATTGGATTACGAGCAAAAGAAGATTGAGAGGTCATTTTAATACAACTTTTAAAACATTAGTCGTTCCACACGGCGAAATTTTCATCCTCACCACTTGGATTATTGGCACTCCACCACTGTGCGCTTTTCAAGACACTTTTTGCCTCGGACAACCAATTTGTGGAAACAAGTTATCGTCTGCGTATTTTTATAGACAAGCAAGTGGAGAACGCTCTTCACACGTGCGTTTGAATCGCGCGTTAAAAGTTCGCCGTGTAAAAGGCTCTCTCATGTATAAACATGTTACGGCCACCGTACTCAAGTCATTTAGAACTAAGAAACATATCACACAAGAAACATTATCATCGTTATCCAGTCATCCAGTCTACGATGATCGATATTATATTATAGATTTAATTATATCAGTATCAAAAATATTTAGCTCTAAGCCAAAATAAAGTTATGAAGACCGCACTAACGTAAAGTCGATTAATTAATCTGGCGCTCCCTAGATAAACTAGACATAAACTCGATATAACTTGACAGCGTATTCATCATATTAATAAAAATAATATGATTGAACATGATACTCCATGGTATTAAGGGCCTTTATCAAAAGTATAAGTATGTAATGTGTTAATTACTGAAACAATAACTAAAGTTATTGCTCTGTAAAGAGAATTTTATTCATATCACAAATAACTTTTGAAAACAAAACTAAAACTTAAATACAAATTATAATTATTTACTAACCTGTAAAAAGAAACAATCAAATAATATTTTTACAATCTAAAATTGAATATAATGTTTCTTTTGAAAAACCTCGTTCACTTGTTCCTTTACAAAACCAGAGAGAATTTTGCACATTATAGAATCAACTTAGTGCAAAGTGCTGTCACCATAGATAATACTTTGATGTATAGTCGAATTAATTTATATTTAATGAAGGGCCAAAAGAGCTTCATTTACTTGCTGTTGGACATTACCAGTGAAGTGCGTAAATACAATGGAATTAAACCACCTGAAACCGAACGTTACTGTGCAACATGTCTTTCCTTACGTGGAAAACTAACAACAAGCTCCCTAGAAGGCAATATAAAGAAATTCAAGTAGCATATTATCAAATTAACTTATATCCTATTATTTTGTTCTAAAACTAAATTCCTTAATTTTCATCTAGTATAAAACACGTAAATCATTTTATCTATATAAAGATACACTTCAGTTGACATACTGAACTGATAAAGGAAGTCGCAACGAACACAATGTATCGTAGATAGTTCAAATTGCGAAGGCAATACTTCAGAGACTACTTCACAATTTTTCAGCAACGTTGGCTGAAAAGCGTGAAATTGCTATCATTTGTAGCAATACCTCTTAACTGCCAACATACAGTTGACGCAGAGTAGTAGGAAGCTATATTTTATTTTAAAAGGGCCTGTTTTTGGGCCCTAAGAACTTTAATCAACTTATCCTTTATTTGATTTTGTAAATTCCCTAAGCCTTTAACGCACCTTTAACCGAACCGAAACTTTAGCAGCAAAACCATTGTGTAAAAACAAAAATAATAAGAAATAGTAATTTACATACTAATATGTCACGAAAATTCTTAGCAGGATACTAAGCAAATGTCATATTTGCTTAAGAGGGAGAACAATCATATTTGAAATACTTAATGTCTAATCTAACACTTATGTAAAACTGCAAAACGATATTTTTTTCTAACATATAGGCTAGATAGTTGAAATGTATAGGGATCATGTATATATTGTTACCTGTCAAGGAATAAAAGCTTATATAATGACAGTATTATAGTAGCAAACTGGTCGATGAAATTAAAAAAAAATACATTATAAAGTGTTTAAATTCGACGGCAAAAGACGAAACATGAACAAGCGTTGGCTAAATATTGAGGTCTTGCTACTACAATTTCATGAAGTAAATGTACTGCAGAGTTTTAGAATGTCGAACGAAAAATCAATCGATCTTTGTAAAATCTAGGTAAATCTGTGTAAAATCTCTGAAGGCTGAAATTCTGTAATTTGTTAGTTATTTATATATTTTTTTCTAACTGTTAATAATAAAAATTAGTCAAAACAAAAATTTCTTTAGTAAAATTTGCATTCCTTTTAAATATTTGTTCCGAGCTAGCCTTCTGAATTACTTTTACCTCGTATGCATCTATTCTCCCGAGCGTATTACAAAGCTACGAGGTGGACAATCTATATTGAAAGGACTTGACTCTAATATAAAAATACCACCGTTAATTATTTGTCCGAGGATAATTAGAGATCTCATCTTATAATCCATCATCATCGCCGAAATGTACTGCAAAGATGTGATTATTTTGTTTTTCTTCCTGATTTTAAAGATTTTAAAATAAGTTATTACATGTAATTTTGTTAGTCGATTAGCTCGAGCTCGGTTCGAGCTTCCCTGAAACACACAAATTTCAAGACACAAACAAACATATTCTATGACATGACCTATCGACCCACCCCATGTTCCCTGTGCTCCCTGGAAGCGAGCACGCTTCGCAACGCGCTCGCCGCCACCCCGGCCTGCTTCTGCTAGGGTGACAGATGGCCTCACCTGTCACCCCCAGGCCTGCGCTTATGGAGGACGGAGGTCGTTCTGCGACCTCCGGCGCCTGAGTCGCCTGCGGTACCTGGCCCGTTCCCGGGCCTGGCGGGCCGGGAGAGTTCTAAACCTATCCCGGTCCCGCTCCGCCGTCTCCTTCGCGAGCATAATTTGCTCGCAGAAGGAGAACCTATCTACAACTGGGCCTATCAATAAAGGAACATATTTTGCTTAGATTTTTCCAACAACTCACTTGGCCTCATCACGATATCATAAAATGGTAATGTTTTGCGATACTAGCGGCGGATACTTTGTCAGAGCAACCACTTTATTTGTGCCGACTCAACCAGAGCATTACCACGGCCCGACAGATTACCAATATGAAACAATTCGTTGCTATTTACCAAGTGCGAGAGGTAATCGAAGCCCAACTGTACCCCTCCCCATTATTCTGAGCCTGCCTGTGCCTGAGTACCGTTGATTTATATTATTATCTGAATAATTTACATACTACATTATTAAGAGAGACATTTAACGTGAAGTGAATAAAAATACCAGTAAAACTGTCAAGGCCACATAATAAAAAATGATCTATATTATAAAGAATATATTGCAGGTCCCGATGGCTAAGGTTGTGAAGAAACTCTGAGCAAGCTTGGCTAGAGGTTCCTCGAGATTGTTTCCGGTAACTGATAATGTTGAGAAAATGAAGTAATGGAATACTAGTACAAATATGCTATTTTAAATGTTTAGAAAACATAATTATGCACGTAATATAACACAATCTCAGATTAATATTTATTGTTAGCAATGCCACGATTCATACCATAACTTTAAACTCAATGTGTAATTTTTCCCAAGTACGAATTAGCTAACACTAACAGTCATAGAGCAAAATTAACAAATTATAGATAATATAATATATATTTCAGATAATATAACTACTACAATTTATAAACTGAATAAAAACCAATTAAAGTCGATACAAGATAAAAGCCCGTTAAGGTCCTTTCGGTGTAGTCATGAACGCAGTGATAAATGATTCGTAAACGCTGTTGAAGTAACTTTGTGACTGTAGAAAAAATACGTACACTTATTTGTAAACCAATCTAAATGACTAAACAGGTCGTTGTGACGAGTGTACATATTAATTTATCATAGATGTGGAACAATCGGCAACAAACGTACCTTAAATCGAAACATTATATTATGTCTTTACCTATGAAATTGGAGATTTGTGTGAAAATTAAAAAAAAATTTTTTTTTTGTTATTTTTTTATTTTATCTAACTAAAGTACTGGTCAAAATTATCTATATAATTTTGCCATTATGATCGCAGTTTGTTTATTGTTTAACTGTAGAAGTCTGCTGGACGGGAGGCGATGAAGTCAGCGAAAGCTCTAGGGTGTTGAATTTTTTCCCACTTATTTTTTTTTTTCTTAATTTTGAAATAAGTAGAAATCTGTTGGAGCAAGGTCCGGTGAGTACGGTGGGTAACGGGGAGTTCAGCTGTAACTCTTGTAGCTTTGCGATACTCTGTCGTAAAGTGTGAGTCGCTCGTGGTCGTGGAGAAGCAATGGGTAAGAGCGATTGACCATTCCTGGTTGTTTAATTGCGAGCTTGTTTATATAATTGTGTACAATTCTTGGCAATAGACATCTGCCGACACTGTTGTGCCATTTGGTAAGAAGATGTGACGGCTCTGGTCCACCAGACAGTCACCATCTTCTTCCTGTGGGTAATCTTTTTCTTAGTTCACTGATTAGGTGTTGTACCCGGGTCCTCCCACTGAGACGAACGCTAACGCCTGTCGTACAGGATCCGCTTTTTATCGCATCGCAGGTAACTATTAAATTCCGGATTCCCTCGTTTATATGCCGATTCAGTAGAGCTATGCATGTTTCGACGTGTTAGCCTCGCTGATGGTCGGTTAGTTCATGTGGTTCACACTTATCTAGCTATTTTATCTTGCCGATTTGACGCAATTACTTTATTGTTGTTTTGACACTAACTTCAAAGCCCGCAGCAAGCTCAGCCGTAGATTGAGTTAGATCCTATATCATAGAGTTGTTGTCTATAGTTACCGGCTGACCACGAGGGTCGTTCTTCAACTCAAAATTTCCAGATATAAAACGCTTGAGCCTATAATGGACCGGATTTATGCAAGCAGTGTTAGGCACGTACTCGTCGTTAATGTTTCGTGTTGTTTGCGCAGCGCATATTCGAAAATTGTACGAATTTTCAGTTAATCCATGGCGCCAAAAAATATCAAAATTTCACAAAAACAAAACACTATCTAAAACAAATGACTGATCTTTAAATTAAAATAACATGGCTTTCGAATAAAATGTATTATAATTAGACAGATTATTAAATCTGAAAATGCTGGTTCTAATAAATTATAGTTTAAAAAAACACGCTTTTTTAGCTAGCCAAATTAAAAAGTAGGAAATAATTTTCTTAAAGTTAAAAAACGAAAATCATTTTATCGTAAAAAAGCGTGGGGTGCTAGATCTCAATTGTTGTAAAAAATATTTTACTGATCAGGTTGTTTAGGTTAGACCACGGGTCGAGAGCGGGTGAAAGAAAATTTAATATATTATAAAATACCTGAAAAGCAACCTACGCTTTTTACGATAAAATAATATTTCTTTTTCAACTTATAGAAAATAATATCCTACTTAGTTTGGCTAGCTACAGAAGCGTGTTTTTTTTAGTTTTTTTTTAGGCAAAATTTATTTTTCCTTTTTCCGTCATTAATCTTATATATAAAATTCTCGTGTCACAATGTTCGTTCCCGTACTCCTCCGAAACGGCTTGACCGATTCTCATGAAATTTTGTGTGCACATCGGGTAGGTCTGAGAATCGGCCAACATCTATTTTTCATACCCCTAAATGGTAAGGGTGACCCATCCCTAATTTTTTTTGTTTTGCAATTCAATGTTTGCCGGGTCAGCTAGTGATGATTATAACCTTATTAAGACTAAAAAAGTAACAAGTAAGTTTATCACATATGCTTTAGCACAAGACTCAGTACGTGGCAAAAGACACTACCGTATTTTTAGGAATGGTAAAAGCCGTTAATCCTGAAGGTCCTGATCAGGATAATGAGACAAACTATTTAAATTATTGCATTGTCATCAGTCCTTGAAAAGTGTGCAGTTTCAATTTCATTTGACATTTCGAAGTAGGGTAAAATCACGTTCGAAAATTCCGTTAAATACATATGTAGATACATATGTATATACCATATTATTAAAAGCCTGTTAAAATAATTCACAGGTAATACCTATTATTAAAATCGATATTTATTTGTTAAAGTTTAGAAATGTGGGTAGTAAATAATCTGACATTTAAAAAAAAAAACATTTTAACTACCTATTATCAAACTAAACAAAATAAAATATTATAATAATAAAGATTTAGTGGATTATAAAAAAAAGGATTCTCTACGATAAAAACATGTTGACATACTTTCAAGGGATAAAACCTTTTAAAATTTTATATGCAATTTAATCACGTTCCATCAATGTAGCCCATTCGCGAGCAGAAACGATATAAAACGGTAAAATTAAATCAGTCGTGCGATGTCATTCATTTTACAGAGTGCAGACAGCGTAACCTGTCAGTCGGCCGAAAAAAAAATATCTCATTTATCGCTTAGTCTACGATAAAGTCAGTGTCAACATTAAATGACAAATCTTTTTTTTATATTTTTATAAAAACTTACCTAAACTGGAAGTATGAAACCATAAAATTGAGGCAACAATTGTTTGCTAAATAGCAAATCGTGTTATTTATTTATCATTGAATGTGAACACAAAGTTCTGCATTTTTTATTAATTAGTTAACTTAATGATATTGGTCCTAATGTGTTACATTTCTTTTATTAAATATAAGTATGAAAAAATAATACTTTTTGTTATATTTAGAATTTTGAAATATTTCACCATTGGTAGAAGGTGCTCAAGAAAAATAATTTTACACTTTGCCATCATTTTTAGAGACGTATGTTCTCAATGGTCGGACAGTTTATATGTTTACTTATTTCCAGCTCTATTATTAAGTTTATGTAAGAAAAGCGTAAAGTTTACTTTATTAACGAACTAAGGAACTAAATACTGATTTAGTTACTTACTTCGTTAATACGTAATGTAGCAATGTAAAAAAGATAAGCAGTATGGTTATTACATATATTTAATTTCGATATTTAAGCACAAGAAAGTCATAAACATATTTTTCTGAAAGGTTATCGAACATGAACTTAAGTTAGGTAGATAAAGACAATAGATAGCGTTACATTGGGCCGACGCGACGGGTGAACGTCAAACCGGGTGACGAGACCCGTCTGGTGTGAGATGGGTCAATGCCAGTCGGAGGCTAAAGAATAATGAAAAGGCGATTCTTACTCTCCTTATAATAGACAAGTAGCGGTGTTTAATAAGAGTAATAGATCTACAGAAATATACAAATAATAACATACTTTGTATTAATATTTAATTGAGAAAATAATATTTATTGAAACAAGTGAAGGACTTAAAATAGTTGTGATCGTATTGCATCGAAACTCAGTTACACCGAATATAAACAGTTAGATTGCTGTGCTAAGCTACTCTATCATTCAATCTAGTTTTCATAGTACAAGCTCTGCTTAGTTTGAGTCTAGATGAAGTTGTGTGTCAGATATTTAAAAAAATATTATTCTTCTTTGTTTATTTGATATACACATATTGGTTAGATTTTTGAACATTTACGAGTATTGCACTTTTAAAATAAAAAAATACATTTAAAAAAAGGTGGTCGCCGACATCGGGTACAGGAACCAAGACACCGGTAGTTAGGGCCTCAAAGACAGAAACCTCCTCGATATACCCCTAGGACGGTGGAACTACAGATGTCAACCGTACTATATTTATTTCCACTATATTTCCGATAGTTCTTGTCATAATAACTTCGTCCATATTCGCACAAACAAAACCTTCTGTTTCTCCGAAGAGATCATTCATGTTAGATTCTGGTATTTTCAAGGACTGTAATATACCTAGACACTTTTAGGTCTCAGTAGCTGATAGAGATCTAAGCTTTATTAAATTTGAAAGCTCTATTCCTTCAGCTTCTACTATCACGCCCTTCTTTACATACCTGACTGCACATTAATTGTCTACACCAAATGGTTATGATGAAGAGCTCTTTAGTGTCACGGGTCCTACTTATACACCCATTCTGAGAAACGGAAACAATTGAATTGTTATTCATTTGAGTAGATATTTTGAGTCTTAGAATAGATGTTAGAAGTTTAAACATTAGGTTAAACATCTAATAAGTCTAAAAAATTTTGTAGTATAAACAAATTTAAATCCACAATAAAACGTAAACTATGTCAGAAAGCCTATTACTCATTTTTTTTATTACATAGAAGACAAGAATACTAGGGATTAATTTATTAATTTAGCACAGGTTATTTCGTAGTCGAAATGTATCGGCTAGTGTGTATTTTATAAAAAATAGTGTGTGTTTTGATCGATGACTTTAGAGTCTCCAAAGGAGACAATTTTGAACAATTTAAAAAAATAATTAAATAAAGATATTTTGAGTTTGAATTTCGGATCCATGACACTACCAGACTTATAGAGTAAGTGGGCTATGCCAGTATTTATTATTAAGTATATAATTTGGGGTGCTCAACCCGAATCCAATGCTGCCTGGAATTGAGATGCCAAATACACATGTGAGCTTCGGAACCACTTAAGCCTAAAGTTGAGCAGCCCGTTTGGACCAGGTGATTTCCAATTCAGTACTGAACGAGCTGCACAATCTACAACATCGTTATCGATAGTAACAGCTTACATAGCTGAAATAGACTCACATGAGCGTCTGACATTCGTTTTTTTTTAAGTCTTATCCTATTTGCAAATGCATAAACTTCCTGCTTTAGAAAGTCCATGTGCACACATAACATGTACTGTTTCGCAAAGCGCATTTCTCTCGGCCACGTATTACCTGATACAAATCTAATTAGCTCACTGATGAGTATCCTGGTCTCACCAATACGACGTTCTATTTTATACTACCAAGCTGGCACAGTAGGTTTGGGTCGAGTAGTACTAATATATTCAGCTATTTTAACACCTGCTACTCAAAACTATCAAGTGTATCACTAAGATCTCCTATCTAAATAATCCGGTAATAACGAATCCAGGGCACTCACCAGCGCCAAATTTCGTTTATGAATAGACAAACGGGATAAAAGAGGCCTAACAATAGAATTAACTAACCGACATTTCAGAATCGCATTCTCCAAAGTGCTCCTTATCCTTTCATTGCATGAGGGAATAAACAGAAATAAATTCACTGTCCAGTACTTCATCAACATCAGTCAGAACATATCCTCTAAGTACGGCTTCATTCAACAGGTGACAGCGCTGAATAGCTTTTACTTGATCTGAAATCGTTGTGCTGAAAAGTTGACAGCAGGCTCAAGCTCCTAACTCAAAGACACTAATCGGACACGGTACACAATTAGGTTAATTAACAGCTCTGTAGCACGATATTATTATTCTCTTTATTCAATTATATATACATATTAATTACATTTTTAAATATATTACAAAAGAAATAAAAATACATTTAAAAATATAAAAAATAGTAGACCACCGACATCGGGTACAGGTACCAAGACACCAGTGGTTAGGACTGCAAAGATAGGAACCTCCTCACTATACGAGCCGTGTCAAGGAGGACTGCCTTCTGTATCAGACCCTTGATCCAGCCGTCCAACGTGAGCCTCTTAAGGTGTTGGTCGAGGCTCTTGGCTATCAATCCGTGAGCAGATACGACTATCGGAACAATTATCACTGAATCGACATTCCACATATCGACAATCTCGTGAGATAAATCCAAATATTTTATTTGTTTTTCTTTTTCAACTTTCACGAGATTCTCGTCATGAGGAACGGCGACATCAACAATAATTGCGCGGCGCTCTAATCGATCTATCACTACAATATCAGGCTTATTAGCAACAATAGTCCTGTCTGTGATAATAGATCGATCCCAATACAACGTGGCCCGACCATTCTCGAGAACTGGGTCGGGCACATACCTGTAGTATGGCACCTCTAGATTCACAAGATGATATTTAAGGGCAAGCTGTTGGTGTACAATCCTGGCTACTTGGTTGTGCCTATGCAAATATTCACCGTTAGCAAGACGAGAACAACCAGAAATGATATGCCTGATTGATTCCCCAGGACGGTGACATGCCCGACAGATGTCAACCGTACCATCTTTCAGGATATATTTCCGATAGTTATTCGTCATGATAACTTCGTCCATAATCGCACAAACAAAACCTTCAGTTTCTCCGAAGAGATCACCATACCGTAGCCAAGTCGTAGATGCTTTAAAGTCTATATCGGACCCGTTTAGGGCCCGATAAAACCGGCCATGGAGCTCTTTGCCCTTCCATACTTCCCTACGATCATTAGTACTAAATACTACAGGTTTGCGCCAATTCTCTTTAGCCAGAGCGAGCGGGGTGAATCCGATATCCACTGCAACTACATTGCGATGCATTCCCACATCGGTATGTAGAAAATATTCTCTGAGATTGCATATCTCCCGATTGTGTAGGGTCTTGATATTTAATAATCCGCGACCCCCTAGCTTTCGCGGGATATACAATCTCATAACCGATGAACGTGGGTGGTGCATTCGAAATGCAGTCAGCAATGTACGGACTCTCCTATCAAGGGCATCTAGTTCGGTCTGAGTCCATTTAAGTATACCAAAGGAGTACATCAGAATCGGCATGACCCAACCATTGCAGGCTCGCACCTTGTTGCCCCCCGATAAAAGACTTTTAAGTACTTTTTTCAAACGGCCAAAAAAACGTTCCTGCAACGTTTGTTTCATGTCAGATTCTGGTATGCCTAACGACTGTGATATACCCAAATACTTGTAAGTTTCAGTGGCAGACAGAGATCTGAGTTTTGTTGAATCGGAAAGCTCTATTCCTTCAGATTCTACTATCTCACCCTTCTTTACATACATGACTGCACACTTGTCTACACCAAATTCCATTTTGATAGAATTACTAAAGTTTTCCGTCACCTTCAGTAACGCTGACAATTGTAATTTGGTGGGGGCCAGTAGTTTCAAATCATCCATATAAAGAAGGTGAGATATAACTTGATCGTCTTTCTGCAACCTATAGCCTAGCCCTGAACCCTCTAATAAAGTGCTAAGAGGGTTCAAAGCCAGGCAAAACCACAAGGGACTCAGACTATCACCTTGAAATATACCCCGCTCGATCTTTATTGGTGCATCAATTACCGTCGTCTGCCGACATCCTGGATAACGAAGCGCTGTTCTCCATTGCCCCATACATGACTTCAAGAAAGTGCACAGAGTTGTATCAATTTTATACAACTCCAGCACCCTCAAAAGCCATGTATGTGGAACCGAGTCATAAGCCTTCTTATAGTCTATCCAACATGTCGCCAAACTCTTACGATTACGACGCACCTGTTGGCTAATGGCCCTGTCTATAATAAGGAGGTCTTTAGTGCCACGGCTCCCACTTCTACATCCATTCTGAGAAACTGACATAATCGAATTATTATTAATGTGTAAAGTAATTTTGAGTCTCAGAATAGATGTAAGAAGTTTGTACATGGTTGGTAAACATGTAATAGGTCTAAAATTTTTGGGATCCATGACACTACCAGACTTATAGAGTAAGTGGGTTATACCAGTGGTTAAAAATTGGGGTAATGAACCCGAATTTAAAGCTGCCTGGAATTGAGATGCCAAACACGCATGTGAACTTCGGAACCACTTAAGCCAAAAGTTGTGCAGTCCGTCTAAACCAGGTGATTTCCAATTCGGTAATGAACGAACTGCACAGCTTACATCATCTTTATCAATTATAACTGGTTCCATAGGTGTTATAGACTCACATGAGCGTCTGACATCCCGCAACCAATCACCTTCTATATGAGTGACAGGCACCGACCGTTCCGTTCCGCCAAAAAGTATGTGTGACATTTTCATCTGGCAAATGCCCATGACTCATACATGGATCCGGTTCCTCCCATTTCCGGTACACCCACTTCTCATTTCTTTGGAACATCCGATTCTGATTATACCGATCTATTCGTTTTTTGTACCGTCTTATCCTATTTGCCCATGCATAAATTTTCTGCTTTAGAAAGTCTATGCGCTCTGTGACACATGACATGTACTGTTGAGGACCAATGGTAGTCCCCAAGAATGCCTGTTTCACAAAGCGCATCACTCTCGGCCGCGTATTCCCTGATCGAAAACTAATTAGCTTACCAATAAGCACCCTGGTCTCAGCAATACGACGTTCAATTCTACACTGCCAAGCTGGTACAGTTGATTTAGGTCGAGTAGTAGTGACATTTTCAACTATATTAACACCAGCTACTCGACAAACTGCAACAGCCGCACAATACAGAATAGAATGTGTATCACCAAGATCTTCGCTATTGTCTAAATAATCAGGCAAAAACGAATCCAGGGCACCCACAAGCGCTAAATTTCGTTTATGAATGGGCAAACGGGACAATCGGGGTCTATTATTCCAATTCACATACCGGTACTCTAGAATCGCATCCTCCAAAGCGCTCCTTATCCTGTCATTGTATTGGGTACTTACAGATATAACTTCACCCTCCACTAATTCATCAACATCATTGGTATGTGATACTAACTGAGGTGTGCTATTAGCTACCAAATCCACAGTGTGTGACGAAGAAGGGATAATCAAGCTATTCCGTATGTCAGAGCGTATCCTCTCAAGTACTGCATCATCCAGCAGATGACAGCGCTGTATAGCTCGTACTTGATCCGACAATCGTTGTGCTGATACGTTGACAGCAGGTTCAAGCTCCTGAAACAAAGAGACTAGTCGAACACGGTACGCAGTAAGGTTTGTTCCCATCTCTGTAGCCCGATAATATGCCCGCATGACATTCTCATTGATAGAATTTGTCCACTTCATGCGGCGCACATTACCACCGGTAGCGGGGACCCTATTTGAGGTCAGTGGTCCTCGGGATCCTAAGCAGATCGGTGGCCGGCCTCTCCCCTGCCGACGTACAGGTGTTGGCGACGTCGGCGGAGAGAAAAACTCGTCACTTGAAGTCGAGCTCGACGCCTCAGCCACGGCCGGAGCTTCTGTTGTGGTTTCCGTGGACGGCAAGACGGAGCGGAGCGACGAGTCCGGGGATGTTAATTGTGCTTTCGACCTAGCTCTTGTTATCATTCTACAGTCTTTCTTGGGTGGAAAAATACTTTCATGTATTTTGACATGACGTTAGACGTCATGTCTATATGCATATACTTTATTTATTTTTGGTTTATCTATTTTAATCATTTTTTATGATATTTTTATATAAAGGATCCATTTTATTGTTCTTTAATTTGTTTAGCTTATTTTACGATATTGTAAATTGTTGTAAAATCTATTTGTTTCGAAAATATGTAAATACATATTATTACATATTATTATTATTATTAAGTATATCGTAGTTGTTCAAGAATTATAAGTAGTATTGAGTTCAAGTTTTATAGTCCTTCCAGTCAAGTTATTG
Organism: Arctia plantaginis; assembly: GCA_902825455.1. Classification (NCBI taxonomy): domain Eukaryota; kingdom Metazoa; phylum Arthropoda; class Insecta; order Lepidoptera; family Erebidae; genus Arctia; species Arctia plantaginis. Next base: position 7,455,188 of record CADEBD010000308.1, on the reverse strand, counting down.
TTGTCATTTGATGTCTTTAATTGGGTTGAATTCACATAATCGAAAACATTTTTGATACAAACTAATTTATATATCAATATAAATTTTCTATATAATCTATAACGCATACCTAAAAAGTTACAACCTCGCTAAGGAATTTATTAAAATATCTTAGGAATTATTCACTTATAAGGCGGTTCATTGAAATTCCCTCCTAAATGAGTTCCAGCCATAACTTAGATGTATTTCGAAGCTACGGATAAACCCTCGCTAAATATTGCAGTACAAGCCCGTGCGTGCGAAGGACGAAGTGTGGTACAGAATATAAAATTAAGAACTTTAATTGAAACAACACATTTATTTCTTACACTGCTATACAATAATTGTGAAAAAATATTTCAAAATGTTACAAGTTTTTTTTTAAATATATTACGTTTAAAAATTAAACAAGATTAAACAAATTTTCTCACTGTCATACAAACTTGTCATACAAAACTACTACTAATTAATAACTTTTAATAATTTAATATTAATAAAAACATAGAAAAACATGGCAACGCCAAAAATTATCAAACTGTTCTTATAATAAAAGTAGTCGCGGAGTTCTATACTAATATGCTTGATACTAAGTACTAAGTAGCTGTTACTAAGTACCTTATCAACATCCTCCAAGACAGTGTTAAATAAGTAGTCGAATCACTTTTTTACTATACACAATTTTATGTTTAATTGGACCCATAAATTAATGTGCTTAATTGAGAATAACATAGACAATGCTTTTTATTAATTAGAAGTTTATAAACTCTTATGAAGTCTGATACATGTTATAGACATCCTATTACATGTATCAGACTTAATAAAAGTTTTTAAAACAAAATTCATGTGATTTCATTTTGATTAACTAAAATCTAAACTATATTAAATGAAAAATAAGTAACAACAGAAAGCCTATTTTCCTATACTCTGCTGTCAATTATAATTGGAAATTACGAAACAATGACAAGTAAGAGTAACAAATATCAACTGTTTTGTTTTTTAATTAATTAATCTGATAAAAGTTATAAAAGTTGGCGGAAATAAAAACAAGGTGTTGACGCTAATGTATGCACATACTTATCTTTATACAGATCATCTTTACATAGTTAGTTACATAGTTTATATGTATAATACATGCATATTATAGTAGAGGAAATTCGAGAATTTCAAAGATTAGTAGTAAAAAAACATGTTTTGTGCACAGCTTACATTGTAAACTCTGGCTAAACCTTATGAGATAGATAAAAATAATGTACTACGGCATTGTATATCTTAAAAAGATCTACAAAAAGTCTATTATGACATATATCTACCCCTTTTTTTTTTTTATTCCGTGCGGAAATCCCCTCGGATACCACCTGTCGGTGGCATGTCGGACTCGAACCGACTAAAACCGCACGCCGTCTCGGGTACTAATAGCCGGGGAACCAGGTATACCCTAGATACATATATCTACCCCCTGATGATAACCCACAGTAACCATTTTTATCTTTTACATATTACATAAAGTAATGGGGAATTTACGAAGCTATTTTTAACCGACTTCAAAAAGGAGGAGGTTCTCAATTCGATTGGTATTTTTTTTTTTAACAATACAGTATTATTCCTTATCCAAATAAATGCGATGGATATGCTGTGCATTTAGTATAGATCAAAATTAGCTTTCACAGCATATTTTAAAAATAAATATCTTAATAGATATTAGAGATTTAAAATGCGAGGGCAAAGTGGCCGTCGCCAAGTTGGGCCATACGTCCGTCCTGGGTGGCAGCGACCGGCAGGAACGGAGCGGACCCATAAAAATTGCATAAAAAGATGTCCCATAGTATAGTAGTAGTGTAGTCTTACCATAATAATAATAACATTTATTACTTAACACTGACACCACATAAATAGTATTTAATTGGAAGTGACTACATTAGAATGTGAAACCGGGGCAGATCGGTAGTTACATATATCAACTATTATTGAATCAAAATATACTTAATCCAATAACTGAATTGCATCAATCTAAATAAATAGCTTGTAATAAATAGAAAATAATTATTGTCTGATTTATTCATATTATACTATTACCATATTGTCATTAATAATATTTCGCATTTTATTTTAACGTTTAATCACATCAAACAAATTTACAATTCAACTAATGCAATTCACTAAGCATATGTTATGCATTTGTTAAAAAATACAGCGATTAATTAAAGATCTGCACATGAATTTTGTGTTGTCAAAAAGCACTTACCTATGCCAAACAATATGACTGTTTCCTTTGTCGCGTGACATCGCCATTAATGTATATTTGTGAATATGAGGAACGGCGCTGATATTATGGCTGTTTGCATACATTTACAACTTTATGCGGCAAAGAGTTGTGAATATTGAATCAAAATATTAGTGAAAAATAAAAAAAACCAATGTATTAAGATATTACGAAATACTTCACGAATGTTTTGTGGAGGTTTTAAATTCACTTGTAGATACTTGTTTTGTATATTTGTTACCCCATAACTTCATAATTTATTAATTTATTAGGATATTTTTTCATGCCCGTTTTGTGTCATTCAAATTTGAAGAAAAATACAACGACTAGGAGTGGAAAATTAAGGAATAAAGTTCAAAACATGATACCTACCCAAGAATGGATTTGAGTGCTCTAATCGCGTTGTGGTTTAAACGGTCACCTCTCTGCTTCCTTCGCTCTCCACGCTGACTGTTGTGGGTTTGATCCCCACATGGGACAACACTTTTTGTAATCCACAATTTTTTTATCGGAATCTAAAACATTCATAAAACTGACACAAAGAATACCTAGATGGGTATTCTTTGTGTCAGTTTTATGAATGTTTGTATGATATAGTCCTAGCGCGGCAGTTGTACATTAAATAATTGAATGAATTTAATTGTACTCCAGCAAATTGGCGGTACATACATTGAACGAAATAGATTACCTTCCATATGGTAAAATGTGCCCCAAGGATAGAAAAAATATTACGCTAAAGAAGCTGCGGGTACATATTACAAAATTTGAACAAAAATATATCTTAAGGATTATGTACCTAGCGTTTAATTTAAATTCAAATATCTGACTTGAATAAAATCTATAAATTCTTAGTTAAAGTCAATTATTCAGAAATTAACCTTTCGCTATTAAACACCTTTCTCTTTTCTCTAAATTCGCTAGTTGGGTAACTTTATTTGATCTTCTAAAAAGTTTACTTAATGAGATTACTTGGCCCCTGCACAGGTAAATCACCCGAAAGTTTGGCTTTGTAATCAAAACTAATGCTTGATACTTTCGATCATTGAAATAATTCTCTACTTATTTATGTAGGTACCTTAAATACTTAAATGACGTAGTGTTACATATAAAAACCCATATTCTTTGGCGTCTCTTTAAACGAGATGTGTCGAGGTTCTTACACCTTTTAGGAACGAAGTTCGCTCTGAGCGGATGTGAGCTAAAACGAAAAATGTGTTACAAGACTTTTTCCGACACTATAGCAAACGTCTAAAAAGCGAAAAGAACTTCGTTACGACCCCTCACGCCGTTTTTTTTTGTACGTGCGGAAACCAACCAACCAACCGTTTGCAGTAGGATGATGTGTTGGAATCGAGCCGACTAAAACCGCACACACAAATAGGAAGGATCCGCGGCCTCTTGACCTGAAAAACTACGATTTAATCAGTTAGTATTTTACTAAACATCTCTACATGAAATAAAAACACTTTCTTCCTTCAGAAAGCATGTCAAGGAATAGAACTTGGGAGATACCAATGTCCCATAAGTTATTAACTTTCTACCAAGTCAATAAGGTTTAATACAATAAATGTATTTAGTAGTCATAAATCACAAGTATTTATTTTATTATATGTATCCAATGACACCACTAGCCTTGTTCTGCACACAGTATATTCCCTCTAGTACGTTATATACTCACCAAAGTACAACAAATATATACGCTACTTTAATTTCCTCTTTTTATCTAATTCCTAACACACCAGCCATTACCCTATACCTCTTCCCCTGCATGTTTTCTCACCATACCACAGTTGCCTGTAAGAGATTGCCCTTGAGCGATAAGACCGCCATTTGTACTTGTCTCACCTAATTTAAGTTATTTATTGTATATTTATACCTGGTGTACATTAAAGCGACTTACTCAAGATAATTTTTATTAAAAATGTCAAGAGATTGTCAAGTCGCGAATAAAATATAGTACCTTAAAAAAGGAAGAGCATTTTTGCTACCTTTGCCACTAAATAATGTAAAGGAACATAACTCGTGTTCATTTTAAATGTATGTATTAAACGCCTCTGAAACGAATGGGATATTTATTATAACAGCAATGACCCTCACGAGGATGGAAGCAGACATCTTAACATCACTCTTCTACACAGTCCAAAGTAAGTATTCCCTTCGGAAAATTTGAGAATGCTCATTCGTTACAGCCTAGATAGAGGTTGTAGGTACTATAAAAAGATAAAGTAAGTATATCAAAGTATATCAATACTAATACTAATATACTAAGTAAATACTAATATACTAAGTACATCAAGGGTAAAAAAAGGAAGTTGGTCCGTCGATCATGGCTATAAGACTTGCAATCCCTAAGGCTTGAAACATATTTTAAAATTATGTTTTTTAATGTTCGTACTGTAAAAACCATATGGATAAGATATCGTAGCTATAGCTTTTTTAAAGTATAGGGGGGTACTGATTGTAAGTGACTACCTTTGTCTTTATATACCTGCAAAGTGAAAGTGGAGTGTGTGTCCCCCCCTCGAGAATCAGAGAAGGGGGGCTCCGGTAACTTCACTCACTCGGTGAAAAGCTACGAAAGAACTGCTTAACACCGGTTTTCGGTAAATGTGTAACAAATTCAATATAATGAAAAAAGCTATGATATTAATATAACTGCCAATACGAGTATAATTGGCATTTTTTTTCGTCTCTTTTGTGTGATACACTTAACTAGCTATATATATATTTAAGTATATGTATGTACATGTGTATGTATATTGTATATGTGTTTATGTGTAAATACTTATTTGTTTAATTTTACCATTGCACCTTCAACTACTACTATCTCTCCAAAACATTTTAATCCATCCTAAGGTTGCCTAGAAGAGATTGCTCTTAGCAATAAGGCCGCCCTTTGTACATTACATGTCTGAAATTTTTATGTACATATACTTGTAAAATGTGTGCAAATAAAGAGTTATCTATCTATCTATCTATCTAAAGCCTATTTAAGGATGATCAGAATGGACCATTTCGGAACAGCAAAACACCTTAGGGTGGCGCAATAGAACGTGCATATTGCATCATCTTTTTTCGCGGGGTAGAAAGTGCGCGGGCGGGGGGAGCCTGCATCGTTGGGTAGGCGGGCTCATGGAGTTTTAGTCACTATGAGTCACTTCGACGGGAAGCGTCGCGCATTTTGCGTGCGCGCATTTTACGAGAACTCTCGTTCATACATCGTTACTAGGCGTTTATATTGTTCTGAATATGGACTACGGCAAATTAGTAAAGCTCCGAGTGCTAATTTAATTAAAATATGGGTACAGCGTTTTGAAGAGACTGGTTCAACGTTTAAACCACAAGCAAAAGGTTGTCCAAGAACATCTAGGACCGACGACAATATTGAGAGAGTTATGCAGTCTGTACGAGGAGATCCACAAATGTCTACTCGTAAGAGATCGTCTGTCTTACACTTATCGCGACGAAGTTTGCAACGAATTTTAAACTTGGATCTTAAACTGCATCCTTACAAGCTGCAGTTAACACAAGAATTGAAAGAGTCTGACTTCGGAGCAAGGCTCGCATTTGCTAATGAAATGCTTAATCGATTTTCCAATTTTGACAATATCCTTTTCTCAGATGAGGCCCACTTCCATATCAATGGGTTCGTAAACCGTCAAAATTGTCGTTACTGGAACAGTGAGAATCCCAAACTCAAGCACCAGAAACCACTGCATAGTCCTAAAGTGACAGTATGGGCAGCAATCTCTTGTAGAGGAATAATTGGACCGTTTTTCTTTGAAAATGCGCGGGGGCAAAACGTCACTGTTAATACCGAACGCTATGTTGCGATGTTGGAAGGTTTTTTGGCTCCAGAGCTTGAAAATTCAAGAATAGTGAATTCTAGGACTTGGTTTCAACAAGACGGAGCTACCTGTCACACATCAAATGACTCCATGGCGGTTGTGAAACAGATGTTCCCTGGCAGACTGATTTCGAAAAGAGGTGATATCCCATGGCCCCCACGTAGTCCAGACGTGACGCCTCCTGACTTTTTTTTGTGGGGATACCTCAAGAACAAAGTCTACAGTAATAATCCGAAAAACAACGATCAGCTCAAGGAGAATATCCGTGGTGAAATGGCAGCAATTACACCAGCATTACTGAAGAAAGTTTTCAATAACTTCCGTTTGCGATTAGAGGAGTGTCGTCGTAGAGAGGGTCATCATTTAGACGATGTTATTTTTTAAAAATAAACTTCAGTTATTTCTTAATAATACCTCAGTTTTATTTTAACTATACCTTTTGTATTTATTTTCTAATCAATATTTTAAATATGCACGTTCTATTGCGCCACCCTGTACTTTAAAATATAAAAGTTAAGCAAATTTAGTTAGGTATATTACATTTTCTGGGACCACAAAATGATTTTTTTTCGGAAAAATCTCTTCGGATCACCGGCTACTTGGGGACGCAGGAGCCAGGAATATGCTGTGATGCCACTAAAAACCACCCCGGCCGTCTCAGGCGTCCTACTCCGAGGACACTCGGACCATGTTTTTACTTTAGTTTCAAGGCATAGACTAAAATTAAAACAATTAGGAATTAAAAAGTAAAAAAAATATTACAAAGGTTAAAAATATTAACTGCTTAGTTTATTAAAAACATTAACATGGAATGCGCTTAGAAGCCCTTGACATCCCAAAGTAGTATAATGTCATAATGTATAGGTAGAGAGAGAATCATCTTGGTAAATGAAGTGTCGTTCAAAATGCGTGAAATTGGGGGCGCTTCAGTAGAATAAGGGTAAATTTTAAAGAAAGCGCCAAAAATAATTTGTTTTAAATTAAATTTTAAATTAAAGTTTTCCCATAATTATTCAATTATTCACAATTTTCATAAATTTAAATGTTAAAAAAATCACTAAGCGTATAATTCAAAACTTACGAAAGAAAATCACTGCACGTTTTCTAAGAACAATACTTTGAGGTTATATGACTTATTTACAAAACCACTGCGACTTAAATTAAATTTGTTGTAAAATTGTTGAAATTAAGATTGTGGTGAAACCTAAAACTGCAAAGCGTTGTGAAAGCACATTTCAAGAATTTAAAAATTTTAACTGTACCATCGCTTTACATTTATGAGGTCGTTATTTTTGTAAAATTGAACTTTAAATTATTTGACTCTGTGCAAAGTCGACGTTGCTTAAATAAGTTGCACTGGCTGCCCACAAAAGTCAATATGCAATGGCACCGAAATTGTATAATAGATTGCCAAACCAAAGCACAAACATTAATGAATTTAAATGTAAACTCTTTGACAATTTTGACTTTTTTAACAATAAAGCACATTATTCCATATTTTTATACGAATATTTCAATGACCAATTTTAATTTAATTGACATTCATTGATTATTTTTACTATAAATTTAAATTATCTTTTATTATTATTACTTAATTTGACCTGAACTGATGATGACTTTAAATTATATATACTTATATGGATTGATGACTTTGTTTATGTAAAATCATGATGATTTATTTAAACAATACTCTTAGAATATTTAAAGAATGTAGGTACCTAATATCAATGACGTATTATAATGATGTTTTTTTTATAAATCATTGCCTAATATATTGTATGCCTTTCGGCGGGACATAGCTTGTACATAATAAAAAACAACTGACCTATTCGGAAATTCTGTATTAATTACTAAGACAATTATATGTATCTCTTGTGGCTACTCAATTGTCATTTACAATGTGTTGAAAGTGGTATAATTTCTGATCTTATGAAGTCCAGTAAAATTATTTCCTTATAAATCTGGCAGTACATCTGACCCAACTAACTTTAGGCCTATTTCAGTACTGCCAGTATTTAGCAAAGGGGTCGCTCCACAACAGATGCTAGCATTGAGCTTATAAAAAATATATTTGGTGCCGGGGAGGATGTTCACGATTCTCTAGGTATCTTTTACGATTTATCTAAAGCTTTTGATTGAGTTGTTCATGAAACGCTGATCAGGAAATTATAGCACTATGGCAAATTTAAAGCACGAAGCAAGAAGTACCAGTGCTTTTAGTATGAGTGTATTAGTTAATAGGATTCAGAAAGTTGATATTAAGGTAGTTGTTAATAAGATAGAAATGGGCGTTCCACAAGGTTCTATGGTCAGCCCATTTTTGTTTGTTTGTTTGTCAAGGATATTCACGAGATTGTGTTGTTTGCAGATGATACATCACTATTATTTAGACTCAATTGCACACTTACTAATTTCACAGACGTAAAAAACTCCATTTCGTAAGTGATTCATTGGTTTGACTTTAACAATTTGCTTTTGAATGAAAAAACTACTAAGTGTATACGGTTCAACAAACGTCAAGCTAGTGAAAACCACTGTTTTTAAGACATCCGAACCCCTCCTAGCGTCTACCCGCAACGGCGCGGGCACCACCTTCGGGTAAATTCTCTATTTAGGCGACGTCCGGCACACGCTGACGTCGACTCCTCGCGGCTGGCCGTTATAGCGGATGGAGGGGAAAACCCGTCCCGTCCACCCGCGGCCTCACTCAAGGCGGAATTGAGTTCGAGTGGAGATCATCCTCCCGAGTCCTCTCTGCCGCCTCCTTCTGCGAGATGGATCCGGATGTCTTAAAAACAGCAATTCCCATATCCCTCCTATTACAGGCACACAGTGACACACCGTGTGGTTTTAGTCAGACACACCACCCCGACGTAAAAACCGGTGGGGTGACGTACGCAGTTAGAAAACTTCGAGAATTAACTGATATTGATACAGCACGCCTTGTTTACTTCAGTTATTTTCTTAGCATAATGTCGTACGGTATTCTACTGTGGGGGAATGCTGCGGACATTCAAATTATTTTTGTGCTGCAAAAGAGAGCTATTCTACCAATTTATAATTTAGGCAATCGTTGTTCATTGAGACAAAAATTTATAGAAATAAACATAATGACAGTGGCAAGTCAAAATATTTATATGAAAATGTAATAATATCTTTCATGAAAACAATGATAGCTTCTTGAAAAGAAGTGATGTATATGCTTTAAATATCAGAAATAGAAAAAGGCTCTAGACTCCAAAAGATAAACAAATAATTTCGAGGTTAATGTGTCCGATTCTATAATAAAATCCCAAATAATACAAGATTTTAGTATAAACAAATTTAAATCCACAATAAAATGATAACTATGTCAGAAAGTATGTATCACTCAATTGTGGATTACGTAGAAGACAAGATGCTTGGGATTGATTTAGCACAGGCTATTTCGTAGTGTAATGTGAAGCGGGCTAGTGGACACAGTAGAAATAAAAGACATTTTATTTAATTAGTGGACACACTATAAATAAAAGACATTTTATTTAACTTGCCATTTTTATGTTTTACTTGACTTTCTTATTAATTACATATTTTTCGTATATCTTGTTTTCTCTTCATTGCCTTTTTACCTCTTCGTCCTTAATACTTATATACTGGCACACATCAAAACAATATATGGCATCATTATGCCATTATTATCTGTTGATTGAAAAAGAGTCGCCGTGAGTTTGTTTTCCCTATATTCTCAGGCTCAACCCCTTGGAAACGGACAGTTGATCATTTAGGATACAACACTATTTTTACATTTTGTTCCACATAATTAAAATCAGAAAATATGTTTAATAAACATGCCCAAAATAAGTACACAATTTTAAAATAGCTTTCTCCTTGTGTCTGTAATATAAAGGATCAGGTGAATAATTATTCTTATTCTTTATTATGTTACACTTCTCTAGTCACGAGTTTTCATAGTTTTCTCTGTTTTTCTCATCTACTAAAACTTGTCTATGGCGATCGACGTTCCAGACTAAAAAAAATTACATTTGTCACATAGCGCACTTCTCTTTCTGACCTAATGTTATCAAATAGCTTCATCCTGCTGTCACACTATTATTAAATTTATAATCTGTTATCAATTTTAATATTTGTGTTGTCATTAGGACCTGTCAGTGCATTGGTTTGTCACTGTTTTTTGTGTGGATATTTAAAATAATTCCCTAAAATAAGCCTTATATTCCAGTAAAATTTAATTTAATAGTTAAAAAGAGGATGATGTCAGAACAACATTCGCCGGTAAAGGCATCAAGATCGCCCAGCGTCATTGAAACAGCTGAAGACTTTGAAAATCAGGTATAGGTGATATATTACGCCTACTTTCTTCCTAGATGTATAAACTATTAATTCTCGTGTATGTTATGCAGGATACTTTGCTAAAACACGTTGATATATCAATAGTGGAGTCTGAAAAACGTGCGAATGGGACGTTGCACGTTAGAGATCATTATACAGTGTATTTAATCGACTTGAAGTAAGTACTTTATTCTATTGTTTTGTTAGTAAATTAGTCGTCCATTATGTGCCAATTAGGCTTATTATTTGTGCTAACCACGCTCTCAGTTGTAGCTAGTTGCTTTGATACAAATGAAGACGTATCAGGTCATTGTTCCCATTTGATTGCTGTTAACTGAATTACACAAATCTTCAAAAATTCACAAAAATTATTATTGGAAGATAAATTATTATTAGAATAAGTAGTTCAAAATTGATCCTATCACATATTATAATACACATATGGTATGGTCATGGTCATGGTAAATAAAAGCATTTATTTAAAATATTAGTTTGGTTTAATTTTAACACAAGATGTAGGTAGTTGAAGTAATAATATATGATATATAGTAAATGTATAAAGTCTTTTGTTACCAATTAGTAAGTCATTGACACCATTCTGTTTGAAGTATAAGGCAAAAATTTATGTAGTTGGCTGAACATGTTTGTGACTCCTGAGTTGCAGATGTTCATGGGCCGCTATGGTCACTTTCCATCAGGTGACCCGTCTGCTTGTCTGCCCCCACACCATAAAAAAAAATTAGTTTCAACCATTCCAGTGGTGAACCAAACCAACTCAAACAGTCTACTGTATTGGATCTAGATTTAGAGAGTTAGTCACTGCAATATAAAGGAACAAGTACGAAATAAAATATTGTAATAATATTATGTAAATAGTAGGAAAATGTATTTTTTGTTATTTTCAGAGTCACAGATGTGGATTACAAACTGGTGCAATCAAAGATTAGTACTATATGGAGAAGATACACAGAGTTTGAACAGATACATGACTACCTACAAGTCACATATCCACATGTTATCATACCACCATTACCTGAGAAACGGGTGAGTATATAATATAAAGGCAAAATTAAACAACATCAGCTACCACTGAGAGGTTGGGAACTAAGTATCCTAAAACACTCATCACGCAGCTCCATGAGTTGGGTGGTTGATTCACGTTCATTATCAGTATTATTTATACAAATTTTGAAAGCAATAAACAAATAATGTGTAACCCTGCTATTGTCGTAGATGTTAAAATGATAGACATGCTACATTTTTGTATAAAATACTATGGTGTGATGATATCAACCTAGCCATTGTCTAATTTTTTTTTCTTCATTCACACAACACCATCTAGTCCCAAACTAAGCAAAGCTTGTACTATGGTTACAAGATAACTGATATCAATACATATATACCTTTTTTTTGTAAATATATAATTATTATACATAGAAACACCAAGACCAAATCAAACATTAAATGTTCATGCACACAAATGTTTGACTTGAGCAGGAATCAAACCCACGACCTTTGGAATAGCAGTCCATTACACAAACCACTACGCCATTCGGTCATTAATTTATATTTAGTTTTGATTTGAAGATATCAAAACAATAAAAACTTTAAATTTATAGTGGAGGACAATTCATCATGTACTTCATGTTACATTTAATGATTCCAGCGAATTGATTTATTTTAAACCTGGGAATCTATCCTAATGTACTAGATTTGATGCCTTGTAGATTTGATGCCTCGATCAACTAGCCTTGCAGATTCTAAAGCCAGGCTTATTATTTGTTTAATGTTAAAAATTGAATTGTGTTTGTGTATATTGAAATCTATAAATATTTGTAAAGTCTCTATGGTATGAGGAACATTACATAAAAAAGTTGTTTAGCAAAAATAAAGAAAAGGAACAGTTTTTGTTTTTGAAATACAATACCCTTTTATGTAATATTTGTATCAGAAACGTGTTACCATAGTTACAATATGAGCATGTTTTTTTTATTATTTACGTAGTAGATAGATAGACAGGTACTGTTTCCTGCACACTGTGAATAAGATACATACAATGTAGAATACTTATCCTACATGGGTGTATAAATTATTATTTTCTTAGAGCTATTTAATCGCTAATATCTCGTAAGCATTAGATTTTTAATAAAGTTTGGTTTTATTCAAATCATGTATACTAATACTATAAATGCGGAAGTGTGTCTGTCTGTTTGTTGCCTCTTCGCTTAAACCGCTAAGTCGATTCAGATAAAATTTGGTATGGAGAGTTTGAATCCTGGGAAAGGACATAAGATAGTTTATATCAGAGAAATCATCCTGTAAAGGTGTGAAAAGGGGGGTGGCAGTTTGTATGGTAAATCAATAATCACTGAACCGGTTTAGATGAAATTTGGTATTGTAATAATAAAAAATTAAAAAAATATATATTTATATGTTGGGTCTGTTTTAAAGAAAATAAAACTAAACTGGTGGCATCAAATAGAAACAAAATAACAAAATAAAAGTCTCGGGCGCCAGATACCACCTTAAAAGAACACAGAACCCACCACAAACACAACAAATACCTCGGACATCTCAGCCAACATTGAACCTTTTTAAAACAAGGCGGGAGGCAGCTAATGAATACAAGATGTTAAGTTCTAATGGCAGTTTATTATCCCGTAGTGTCTGTAGAGTACAATGTGTCTTATGTCTCTAATTACAATAGGTAATTCTTATACACAAATTAGTACTGTCATTAATGCAATCCTTTCCAATAAGAAAAATATAAGGTTAAATAAGTTTTAAAGAGTCACATGAAGACCTAAAAAGAAAAGAGTTTAAGGGTAGTTGTAGCAACGCCCTACTCCCTTAATTAAAATTAACCCCTTTGGGGACCTGTATAGGTTTTTTAAACAAAGTCGCATAAAGACTTAATAGACAAAACAATAAACTCTAAAGGTAGACATAGCATTGACCTACTCTCTAATAAAAATAACACCCCTTGGGGACCTGCAGTATTCAATGCCACGTCGCCAAGAAAAATATATAACAAAACACATACCAATGACCTTGGATCAGTCCGAATGAAATGAAATCAAACCCAACTCCGAAACTTCTCACTCCGGCTCCCACGTGGTGGAAAAGGCGGGTTAGCACTCCCCGGCTCCAGACAATGGCGTGCAGCTAAGCAGCTTTTTCTACCAATCCGGTGCTCCACAGCAATCTAATTTCTTGGGGTCAAACTCCGGCGAGAGACAAAAATCCGAATGCCACGCAATGACATTCCAATAAGAATGTAAAGAAATTTAGGTATAAAAGGAAAATAGAGTATAATTAAAACTTTAGATATAAACCAAAAAAAAAACCCTGATTCATCTGCAAATAAGGAAAAATTATAGGTTAAAAGCCTATCTCATAAGATGAATCCTGACTCTGACAAGAAATCACCAATCACTCACCAGGGTCCCAAAATGTTCCACAAATTAAGCAGCGGCATTATAAGCATTGCCTGTAACCAATTAAACAAAGAGTTAAAACCACAAATTCCGCCAAGCCAAGCGTGAAGCACGTGGCCGAACAAAACTTACCTTTTCAACAAAAATAATCACTCGAACCAATAGCTCGAGTCCTAACTAGGTTGACCAAACATTTAAAGAGGAAATAGGCCCTCGTCCACATCAAATAAATAAGGAATACTAATAAATTAAATGACAAAATCTAGCTTCGCTTCATTTCATTCGGCCGTCAGTCCAAAAGTGAACTAACGTGTTGCCAGAGCAAAAGCCTGTCGCTCCTTAGAGCGGGGAAAAAAAAATGTTGCCAGGACAAGAAAAACTAAATCGACTAACTAATCGCGGGCGAACAACATCGATTATTACTCTCGTCCGTCCCTCGACCATCGGCACACGCAGAAACGACAAAAAATTCAACCTAACAAAACAAAAACGAGACTAAGGTTCAAATTACTGTAATGGTGCGAAATGCACCGTTACAGTATGGAGATAGTTTGATTTTTGGGGAAGGACATATGCCACTTTTTACCGCATAACCTATGTCAGTTATCGCGGTAAAAAGTAGCATATGTCGCTTTTGTACGCGACGGAACCACGGGCAAAAGCTAGTTTGCTGCAGTTGTCAAAAAATGATTTAAAAACGGTAGCAGTAATATACTACAAATAGTGTACAAATTATTTAATGTATTGGGCTCCACGGCTCCAGTAATAATACTTTTCAAAAAGGCATACTAAATCCGATGATAGCAGACAGGAAATTTTTAAAGGCATCTAGCAACTGGCTATAAAAAAAAGTTAAGTTTGTTGTTTATTTATTTATTTATATATATATATATATATATATATATATATATATATATATATATATATATATTACACACATAAACTTACAGGTTACATCTTTAAACAGCCATATTAATGTGTCTTAAAATTAAAAGAATCAAGCATCTGTAGTCGAACTAGGCGAAGCCTGTATTTTGACTATCAACGCCAACTCCCCAATGCACATTAAGCCTAACTATTATATATTGTATGTATGCTATGCAATATAAAAATCAATCTAGTCTGTGCATGTGCCAGAGTATAATGTGTTCCTTAGCGTGTGTGTGGTTGTGTGTGTGTGTCTGTGAGTGTATATGTGTGTGGGTGTGTGTGTGTGTATGTATGTATGTATGTATGTATGTTTGTAACTATTATTGAATACTGTTCATGAGTTTTTCAGTCTCTTCATAGTCTAGTTTTAACGTTTCCCGTCTAAGCGCTTCACGTAATTTTTTTAACACTGAAACTGAAATAAATTGCCTAATTAAAATTTTACTGCATAGTAAAGATTAAACAAATTTGTTACATGTGTTATTTAAGTGGTGTGAAACCGTGCGTACTAATATCGGAACAGAATTTTATTTAAAACTGTCTAGGTCAGAAAGTAGGTAGTCAGGTACAGTCATATCCGCTCAAATTCTAATTAATTTTTTTAAATTTTATGAAAGCACTTGTAGCGAATTTGCCCGATTTCTGGTCAGCATATCCATTTTTATCTTTATACTAATAGTTTGATTTCAATGGTTTATATAACTTGAACTATTATTGTAATTACTGCCGTACAATGGCAAGTCAACATAATGTTAAAATGAGCGCCTGTATGTTGCAGTTTCCAACTAATATTTAAATTGATGAGACTTACATTTTAGAAGGATTGTGATCACCTACCTAGTCTAAGTAACCTTACACGCATGTCACATCCCCCTCTTTCATTTGCTCCATATTTTATAAAAAAAACCGGTCAAGTTCGAATAGAACTCATCCACCGAGGGTCTTGTTCATATTATAAATAGTTCAGGAATCGAATATTCAAATTCAGGAAAAATTGTACCTCGATGATTGATTATGTTCTTTAAATAAAGACTATATTTTTTATGATTTATTTACAAATGTATAGTTTTAGATTTTGCCCTATACTTGTAGTATAAGACGATGTTACTTGCGAAATATACCTATATATAATGTACCCTATGAATTTTGAACCCCTTGAGAGTGTCGAAATATGCGTTTTTTGCGGCATGAGTTTTATTATTTTACAATTTCAAGGGACTGTAGACCTGAGTATATAGTTTTATTTTCAACTCGATACCTCCACGCGTTCCCGAGATAAAGGTCTTAACAGACGGACCACAAAGTGATCCTATAATGGTTCCGTTTTCTCCTTTAGAGGTACGTAACGCTTAAAACGATCTGCCGACCACTTTAAACTTGTGATAACCAATATGAACAACTCAATGCTGATTCTCCATTTCTCCTAAAATTTTAGGTGCTCTATGCATGGAGGAAGTCAGATACCACAGATCCAGAGTTTGTTGAACGTCGCCGTGCGGGACTTGAGAACTTTCTGCTGCGTGTCGCATCGCATCCGCGATTATGCTTCGATGACCAATTTATTAATTTCCTCCAACAAGAACATGGCTGGCGGGAAACAATTACCGATAGCGGTTAGTACTTTTTTATTTCCGTGCGGTGACACGATTATGTCGGCCTCGAACTGAGCAAACCGCAAACCGTCTCGGGTACCTGTAGCTTGGGAACCGAATGTAATGTAGAAAGGAAATCCCTGGTACTGCGATTAGTACTGAAATGATCGTTAGACCAATTAATTTTAACTTCTAAATATTAAACAAAGTTAACTTCAAATTTGGATCTGAAATTGTTTATGATGAAAAAGATAAATTGACTTTAATAGTTATTCAAATACTTTTACCTACTACCTTTTGGCCAAACTTTTTACCCGACTAGCCTATATTCGAAGCCATTAGAACAACATTTTCTTTTTATTTTCAGGGTATATACTACAAGCTGAAAACAAATTGAAATCATTATCAGTATCGATCAGATTAAGAAAACCGGATCCTGAGATTGAGAGTGTAAAAAATTATGGGAAGCAATTAGAAACTAATTTAGGAAATTTTCTATATACTAGGTGAGTGTCATTTCTAAATTCAAACTCATCATCTGCCTACCCTTTTCCCAATTTTATTTGGGGTCGGCGCAGTATGTATGATTTTTCCATTCTACTCTGTCATGTGTCATCTCACTGTTTACTCCCTTCCTAGCCATATCCTCCCTCACGCATTCCATCCACCTTTTCTTCGGTCTGCCTCATCTCTTGTACCCTTCAACTCCCATACCTAAAACTTTCTTCGCCACATTTTCCTCATCCCTCCGCATGACATGTCCATACCCAGATAACCTATTACTTCTTAACTTTTTATCCAGTGGCGCTACTTTCAGACTCCCTCGTATATACTCATTCCTAACCTTGTCCATCTGAGTCACACTACACATCCATCTCAGCATTCGCATTTCGGCTACGTTCAGGCGTCTCTCATCCGTTTTCTTAACGGGCCAACTTTCAGAACCATACACTATACTATATTCAAACTATATTCTATATTCATATATTCCAAGTGATAAGAAATACGTAAGGCAGGTGTAATATGATCTTTACACAACGCTCACTTAGGTAGCGCTAACAACAAGCTTAGCTATCGACTACAAAGTCGAAGGTGAAGTCTAGAATCTTTGCCTGTGTATTTGTTTATACCTACTCTTTGTGCTGTTACAATTATTATTCCTTTACTTTACCCCTGGGGGTTGCAATTACTAAAAATCCTTTGTTAGTGGATACTGCTTTGATGAAGCAGTCAAACAGGGCAAATAATTTATATGTAAAGAATCGACACTGTACTACATTCATACATACATCAAATATGTGTAGTTTTTTGGTAGTATAATTTGCAAATGAACAGATTTATCATCTAATGTTAGCGACTACCGCCATCCATGGACACCTGCAAATCAAGAGTCACAAGTGCGTTACCGCCCCTTGCCTCCAGAATCAGGGGGAGGGGGGTTTGGGCTCTCGTAAACTCACCCGCTGAAAAGCAACGAGCGAATTGCTTAACTCCGGTTTTCGGTGAGGCCATTTTATCACTCCGGTCCAGCTGGCCCATTTGTGCCGAAGAATGTCATGAATGTCATGTCTTGGAAAGAAATCAATCAGTTTTGAAATTAACAATAATAGTAGTCATGTACTGGATTAATTTTGTGTTCTAGGTCTAAGATAATAGAGAAGAATTACTCTTTATGCAAATTACACGCAAACTACGGCAAATTATTTAGCGAATGGAGCGTCATAGAGAAGGACATGGGAGATGGACTACAAAAAGCTGGACATTATTTTGGTATGTTCATATATTTAAAAAAATATTTATAATATTTAAAAACTTACTAGTACCACTTATTCTAACATAAGAAAACATACCATAAAAAAATCTATCTCTTTATATTATACACTTACTAGCTCTCTTGTAGGCTAAGGTTATCGTACATCTTAAATAACGCTTAAATATTCATAATGCTTGCTCAGATTCAATAGCGGACAGTATAGACTCCGTAGCGGAAGACGAAGAGCAGCTAGCAGATCAGCTGAAAGAATATTTGTTCTATGCTGGCGCATTGCAACAACTGTGCACCAACCATGAGACGTTACAACGGGCTCTTGAAAATGCACAAGATACACTCAATAATAGGTAACGTGGCTTAAACATCATATTTTTATACTTTGATCTTAAAATATTCTTTGATTCTTATACGACGAATATTTGGTATAGTTACCTTTTTGATACAACTCTAACTAGTAAATAATATACGAAGAGTTTCTTTATTATTAGTAAAGTATTTTTATGAGGAGACTTTAAAATTCACTCACAATAAACAATAAGGGGTCCTTCAGGGCAGTATATTAGGACCAATATCCAAATCAACGAAACAAATCTAATTATTTTGGGCTAAATATTATAGGAAGACGCAAAGATCCCCTAAAATCTATGTAAATGAGACTACATAAAAATTGTTACAATTTATTCAAACATTAAATTATTCATTTATTGTAAACATTTCATAACTATTAGGCTTTTCAATTTTTCTAGGATATCTGAACGTAGCCGAGCTGCAGCTGGTAAATCGGGATTAATGTCGCGTCTATTTGGTACCACAGACCCCGACATAGTTCGGGACCAAAGTACGCGCGCTTTAGACGCCAAGATCCTAGCTGACAAAGACAACATCGAGAAAGCTAAGACTGACCTAGAGTAAGTGTCCATTCATCAATATTGGAGTCCTGACGTAGTAAACTATATTTTCCTACATCATTCTTTGGTATCTTTTGTTGCAGTATTAATGATAACGATTTAATTTTATGGAATACTAGCTTTTGCCCGTAACTTCACTGGAAGGTGTGAGATGTTGCTTATATGTATGGATATGGTAGTGGTAGCAATAGCTCGAGCAGCTTCTTACTATGTAACAGTATTATTAAAATTACTTCAACTTGTTTCATTAACAGGGACTTCACTAAGAAGGCGCTAGTAGAGATAGAACATTTCCAGAAGCAAAAAGACAAGGATCTGCACGAATCACTCGTCAGCTTCATCACCTTACAAGTAAAAGCAGCGAAAAAGGTACATTAAACTGTCTTATGTTTTACTTTATTTACAGTGTAAATATAATAACACATGCAGTATAAAATTGACTGTGTGGTGACGGATTAAGAATGCAGAGTGCCACCACCCCTATTCATCTAGTGGGTGTCGTAAGAGCCGACTAAAGGAGCAAACTACGCAGGGCAACAGCACTGCTATAGTTAAACCGCCGTAAGCTTGGCCCTCCTGATGGTTTGCGGGACGCGGGACGAGTGATGCGCTCGGCTATACATGACACGATGTTCTAACTCGATATCTTCAGATTTATTTGTTTGAGATTTAATCTACACACGATGTAATAAAAATCTAATTTATTTCCATGTATTATAATGTCAGTGTATTGTAAGTTTTTATGATTGATTGTAATATTTAATAGATGTAAAATAATTTTAATAAAATCACCTTATCTTCATCATGTAAATTATATTCAGATACAATTTAAAAATTAAGTAAAATAATAAATATTTTAAATTAAAACTTTAACAGTAGAACCTCTGTAAGCCGAACTTCAAGTTTTGAAATCTTTTTGTGACGCAGTCGGCAGATTATCCATGTTGCAAAATAATACCGTGTGTAGCAGTCTTAAGAAAAATAACACGTACGGCCATGCTTTCACGTCAGTCACTGCCGGCGGACAGCGACGCACTAGCTAATTGGTTGAATGCACCCCCGCCCCGCGTCCCCCAAACCATCAGGAGGGCCAAGCTTACGGCGGTTTAACTATAAGAGAAGGAAAACTTAACACAAACCCCATCTGGCCGTAGTATAGTAGGCCAAAGCCATAACTCGGTGTGTTCGTGGGTCACTGCTGTGGATCCTGGTGTACAGGAGTTACAGTGGTGGGCGTGTAGGTGGGATTAGTCCTAATTAAAGTAGGCCAAAGAGAGGCCTATGTCAAACAGTGGACTATTAAAAGCTGTTGATGATGAATAAATAATATTTTACGATTGTCATGTCGTTCTTTTATTAAAATTGTTCTCATTTTTGTTATAGCGTCGTCGCTTTGCCACGTCAACTTCCTTTGGGGCTGTTTCTTGAAGAAAAAAAATCATCAAGAAGAGCCCCTCCAGTTCGAGGAAGTTGACTAGCATTTACCCCTTACGGTTCCTGCTTCGAAATCTATGGGATCTTACTATCTGTACTCCCACTTTAGCGTTGCAGTCACCGCTGTAGTGGTCTTAATGTTTGTCACTAAAAACACCTTAAAACATTGGTCTGGGGAATACCCACATGCTGCCAGCTTCGTTATTTATGTATTAGTTTAACCTTTTTTATATTTCAGAATTTACAAGCGTGGATCCAGATCAAAGAATGTCTGCAGAACATGCCGTAAGCCCACCAACACTTTTATACCAAATGTACCTACCGCGCTGTACGTAAATTAGTTTTAGAATTTTTTATCTCACTTTGAAAGTTGAAATATTCTATGTTCTAAAAGGATGTACGTACACATTATTTTATTTATTTAATATTGTGAAACTGAAAAAGGTAAATGTATATTACAATACATTTTACTTATTTGGTTACACAGCTATTTTTGTTATATTTAAATTTGATTTGCTATCAAGTATATTATTAAATAACCTAGATAAAAAGATTAAAAGTTTGATCCTTCTTGCAGAAATAAGGAAGCAATTAAAAGCTATAAATTAAAAAATATTCATTTTATACTTTTAATTGGTTGCACCTAATTAAATTTGTGAAATGCTATATTACTTAATAAAGAATTAATATAAAATTTTGGCATTAAATTTAAAATAATTTATGCTTTACAGTAGTGTACAGGCGTCCTTTTATAAATAAATGTGTATATATATTTACCTCATGATAATTATCTAGTTTATACTCATTTATAAAAGAAGAATATCTTCACAAACAATTTCAATTGCGTAATCTTCAATGGTATTTTCTGTTTTTGAAAAATATATTCCTTTAACTATATTCGAAAAAGACGTCTTCATTAAAAAAAATTTTTGTATAACTCATTCCATACCAATAAAGTTATCGTTTAATGTAAATAGAATTATTCAATTGCCTGTCATTTTATTTTTTCTCTTCTTTTCTCTTTTTGAATTAAATGAGTTGCAGTCTACAACTTGTAGGGGCCAATGAGGAAATTTTGGCGAAAGACAGTCAAACAATAGTTCTTACTCAGTAGTGATTATTTATTTATATTTGGTCTAATTTGCGATTTGTATGATATTTTGCCCGTTAAAAAGTATAATTCAGCTGTAGAAGTGTTTATTTTTGTGTAAGGCACACGCGTCTTGTAGCCGCCTACTATATACCGCATTTCTATTTTGTACGAGCTGAACTAAAATGGAAGTCTTCCAACTGCTATAATTACTTATTGTTTGTGAATCCCAGTTTTGATAAAATAACAAATGCGACTCTAAGAAAGACTCTTTCGAGTGATTTTTGGCTCAAAGGACCAAATGATATTAGACATACGTTTAAAAGACAATCTTTTGCATCATAGCTACCTAACTGTTGAATCGAATCAAATTTTGTTTTCAAAGTAGAAAGCTGGATTTATTAGGATCTTACTATATTTTCCATATACAGAGTGTAAGGGACATCGTAACGAATACTTTGAAATTTTCTGCCGGAAAAATTCATAATTTTTTCCATTGTCTTTGGTTAAAAATGATATCACAATGAGTAAACTGAACATGTTACCGAAAACAAATTAATAAATACCGCATACGGTCAAAAACTGCGATGTAATTAATCCAACAACCGAAGCGCGCATGACCCTCTTCGCGGGAACTTCTGTTAGTGTGCGTAGACTTTTTGCACGGAATACACATGTAGTTATTACTTTTGTGCGATACCTACGGGAAATGACCTTTACCTTTGACAGCTGATTGCATAAAAAGTTTATTTTCCGGTAGAAAATTCCAATGATTTTAGACTCAGAATGATAATTTGAACACACTATTTCAGTTTTCGTTACGATGTCCCTTACACCCTTTATATATATTTACACGTAGCTTATGCTTTTGCAATAAGTGTAGAATATCTCTTCGTTCGCATCGAAATAGTGTAGTATATTTATTGTTTTTTTTTTTTTATATGTTTAATGTCCGTGATACACTCACACAGTTGATAAAAATGTGATATTACAAAGGATATTGAATATTGTAAATTAGTCACAAGTTTGCCAGATATTAACCAAAGGTTTGTTGTTCATAAAAAGGTTATGTTAAATATGTATACACCCCTCATATTACCTATGTTGTCGAGTATAAGATGAAAACCAAAAAAAAATTATACATTGTAAACCTATTAATACTAGATGAGTTTAAATTCAATAAAATTTTGACCCTTCTGACCAAATATTTAAAACATTCACTCTCAACCATTTGTATGAAATAGCATAGATATCTTATCAGCAATAGTCATGCTCGTGAACGGCATTTAGCCGCAATCAGATCTTATTAGCTAGCCTGTCGTCATGTCACAATGTTCGCTACTGAGTACCGAATACTCCACGCGATGTTGTTCATATTGTTTTTGTTGCTATGATGACATACAATAAATCCTTTTTAGAATAAACAAAACAGAAGATACAGGTACGCCATGTCATTTATCATGAAGATTTGCAAATCCTACAGTTTTACGATCAATCTCAGCCATGTAGTTTTTCATGCTGCTGGAGAGAACATTCCATGACCCTGAGATATGTTCCAAGAAACTTGCTGAGCTAATCATAATGCTGCTTCATGATTACTTCAGCAATTTGCATTAACTCTGTTTAGAGAGTAGAAATATCTGAAATTGCGAAAAATTATTTGCAGTCTTTTTGGTGGTAGCAGAATACGCTATTATTGGCATTTTAAGCATCCATCCACTGTTGGGCCCTCTAAGGTTGCAAGTCTGAGTTCATTAATCAACTAGAAGATGCCCAATAAATCCTTTCTAGAGTCATGTCAGAATAACATCGCAGATTTTATCTAAGACCCAGCAATTTCTTCAATTCTCCAAATAACATATGGATGTTGTTTGGATGAGCTTCTGATTGAAAGGGATAGGGTGTAATTGGTATGATCTTCTGACAGGTTAGAGTATCTTTTATTACATTGAGTTTCCTTTGATTTATGCCAAGACTCCCGATAGACTAATTTTTCTAGGCGTGTTTGACAAATTAGAGATTCACCTGATTTGAGTAGAGTCTGAGGCGATAAGATAGTAACCAGCTATCCAATTAATGACGTATATTATTATTTTAAGTATTATTTTTTTATGTTCATTACCCTCATGATAGGATATCCTAAAGCTGCATGTACCTTTAAATTATTCATCAGGAAAACTACGTTCACGAACTTGACTCTGCTGAAAAATATCAATTACGAGTACGTTACCCCTAATGATTTAGTACGTAACAACCCATTAAAAGAAACAGCACCCGTTTACGTGTATCACAACCAAACACAACATAAGTTAATTTGCGAAAAGCAGAAGAAGACAATGTATTATTTTGAAAAAGTATGTACCTAAACTGTATGATAAATATTATTATGTGCGTTGTGTAGCTAAATGATTATGTTTATATTTATGTTGATTTATTCATTTAAAATATCAAAATAAGTTTTAAATAAACTTCAACACTTTTTAATATGCGTTTTCTTTTCCCTTTTAGTTTCATACAATGACTAGATAATTTAAACATAATAGAATATTTTGCACCTTCAAGGCTTCGAGGATTCTAGTGGTGAGTTTTCTTGTAAAACTTTTTTTACATGATACCTATCAGGTTCTTCTTTTAAAAAATGTGCAACATTCGATTTTCGATGAAAAAAGTATTTAAACGGGTGCCTCATGATTTGAATGACCTGCAGAAAGAAATGCGCGTTGTCTTGTTGAACCGGTATAGAAATGAAGGAATATTAGATAGAATTGTGACATGTGACCAAAAGTGGATTGCTTACGATAACCATTAGCGAAAAGAAAAATGCAATGTCTGTCCCAGGTCAAACGCCGCAATAGTGCCCTAAAGCTTACCAATAAAAAGGTAATGGTAACTGTTTGGTGGTCTCCTAATGGTGTTATTCACTGAAGCTTTCTCAGGTCTGGTCAGGCAATAACAACAGATGTTTACTGTACCTATTGTCGAACAATGATAGCGAAACTGGCAGTTAACAGCCCCGACTCGTAAATCGATCTTCACTATTATTGCTCCATAATAACGCAAGACCTTCACTGCACGAGAAACCGTTGTGACTCTACAGGAGCTGCAGTTAGAAACCATATATGATCCTCCGCCAGACCTTGCTCCAATAAAAAAAAAAATCTTCCTAGGAGGCAGTACAAAATGCTTTCACTCAGTTTCTCGAATCTATATCCCCAGAGTTCTATCGTAATGGCACAAATGAAGTTCCCTTAAGATGGCAGCAATGTATAGATAGTGAGGGTAAATATTTTGATTAAATAAATATGTAGCATCTTAGAAAAAATAAAATAGTTTCAATTTTTCAGTACCAATCGACATTGATGGCCGATATGAAACCGAACGTGGGTCCGGCCTTAGATATCGAACGCTTGAATGCGCGGCCAAGATAAAATGATTAGGTACTTTCGTTATCTGCGTAATGTAGTGATGGGAGCGACAAAGATGGCTATTGATATTAAGCCTTGGAGTTTTAGGAACAATATTATAGGTGATCACACAATATTTGTCTTTGGTGGGAATCCAACCTATGACCCCTTGCCCGCTTAAGGACAGATTCGCTTTACGGCAGAAGTACAATGAAGACTATAATATCTATATCGAGTTAACTGTACTTATAACGCAATAACATCTCATACCCACCGTACCTAGTGCCCATACTACTACTAGTGGTACCTACGGTCGGTCAAAACCACAAAACAGTGAATAATCATTTTTCAATGTTCACGTTAAGGTATTTACTGTTCTGTGGTCAACCTACATACCACTAAACCAGAAATAGGGATGTGACTATTAAAAATGGAATAAACACATACTTATAACAAAAGCACTCTCGCCCTTAATGAGATTTCTCTAAAATCGTGTTTTTCTGCATCTACATAAAAAAGAAATGAGATGCTGTCAAAATTTATAAGACCGAAAATAATAACTGCCTGCACCTATTTTTCAATAATAATAATAATAATAATAGCCTTTATTCAGACATCTTATACAAAACGTTTACAAATTAATTTATTAAAAACATGATTCTATTTGACACCTGTCTGTGTGCCTTTATGGGCAAGGGCCTCCTCCAACTGTTTCCATGTTATTTTTCAATACTCATCATAATAATAGATGCAGGCAAATAAGCAATCGAGCACGCCGTTATTGCGGCGGTAAGACCCATTATGGAGGATTGGCTCGAGAGTCATCACGGGACCCTCTCATACCGGTTGACGCAGGTGATCACTGGGAAAGGATGCTTCGGGGATCACCAGTGGTTGATCCGCAAGGAGCCAACGCCTGAGTGCCACCACTGCGATGGCCGAACCGTGGACACGGCGCTCCAGACGCTGGCAGAATGCCCGGCGTGGGCGGAGCAGAGGCGGGGCCTCGTGGCACCCATCTGCGTGGGAGTTCTCTCTCTCCTCGGCCATGGTGCGGAGCGAGAGTGCGTGGAACTTCGCCGTCTTCTTCTGCGAGCAAGTTATGCTTGCGAAGGAGATGGCGGAGCGGGACCGGGAGTGGTTTAGAACTTTCCCGGCCCGCCAGGTACTGACACGGGCCAGGTACCGCAGACGACTCAGACGCCGGCGGTCGCAGAACGAGGCCATAAGCGCAGGCCTGGGGGTGACAGGTGAGGCCATTTGTCACCCTCGCAGAAGCAGGCCGGGGTGGCGGCGAGATGCGCTGCACCAGGGATTTCCTTTTTAGGGTACACCTGGTTCCCTGGCTACTGGTTTTTGTGCGGTTCAAGTCCGATATAGCCACCGGCTGGTGGTATCCGAGGGGACTGCCGCCATAGAAAAAAAAATTCAACATGACTCAGTGTTTTTAACAGAATAAGCTAGCTTAACAAAATTATACAGGGTTACAAGAAAAGTCGTGCTAGATCCGTTAAGGGCGTGGAGTACCCATCATTTCTGACATATTTCACTATGAAACACCCTACCCTAAACTTAACCCTTTTCGAGATAATCGTCTTTTAATTTTTTTATTGAAATCGGCTGATTTTTAGGCTACTACATTTATTTTTGTTTATTTTGTGTATCTTATTATTATTATTTTTGCATTTTTACATGTGTAATAAGATGCTTTAGGACGTCAGTCATTAAAATAGTTCATAAGTTAATTGAATAGATCGTAGTAGACAAGTGAAAGTAAAGAAATAAAAAAAATATTAGAAAATTATTTTTCTCTAACGGATATCTAAAAACAATATTATGGTAATTGTTCGGCAGATGTTTTTTAAAATATCTACGTTTCATCAGCCATCTAACGAGGTATAATAATCTAAGGTTTTATTCAAATGCATTGAAAAAACTTTAGTTTCATAGGCGACAGTGGAGAAGAAAATTTATACTTAGCCCAAAAAAGTAAAATAAAACAATAGTTAAGCATGAAATGTCATTTATTAAAGGTTTTCACAAAACTTTTTCTTATTCTACTCTTCATGTTCAACATGGCCGCCTCTATTTCTGATACATTGTCGCATCCTTCTACGGAGACCAGTCTTCACTACTCCAGTGGTCAACGTGGTCCTCATTTTATTTGCTGCATCCACAATCCTTTCTCGTAAGTCTTCCACAGACGAAACTGGATTCGGCTCGCTGTACACAAGACTTTTCATGCACCCCCACACATGAAAATCCATGGGGGTTAGGTCCGGACTTCTTGCTGGCCATGGCAACGGCCCACCTCGTCCTATCCATTTGTTTGGATAATTTGTGTCCAGCCAGTCCCTGACACTTCTCCTGAAATGGGCAGGGCAGCCATCGTGTTTGAAGCACATGTAGCCAGTCCAGGTTGAGTGGCAGATCATCCAGCAAATCACTCAAGTCTGCTCTCAGGAAATTTTCGTAGCTTTCCCCATTTAGATTATCCGGGAGAAAGTAAGGTCCAATCAAATGATTGGAGATAATGCCCATCCACACATTCACGCTAAATCTTCGTTAGGACCCCTTCACTCTTTTCTTATTGGGATTCCTTAGTTCTTTTGGGGCCCAGTAATGGGCGTTGTGATAGTTAGTTATGCCATCTTTATCAAATTTGGACTCATCCGTCCACAAGATATTTCTTAGAAAATCTGGGTCTTCTACGTCAGCATTTAGCATAAATCTGCAAAAGTCCAATCTTCTCGCGGGGTCTCCTTCTTCAATAACGTGTACCGGCGTGTAATGGTACGGGTATAGGCCAGCAGTATGCACTGTAAACCACACTCTCCATTGCGAAAGTCCCAGATCACGGGCAACAATATTAGTGGAAGTAGTCGGATCCGCTCGAAAGCGTTGCACTATCTCATTGTCCTGTTCTTCGTCGTCAATTCGTGGTCATCCCATGTCTGTATTTCGTCTCAAAACAGAGCCAGTTTCTCGAAGTCTTCGATAAACTCTGTCAAAAACGGCCACATCCGGCACTCGACGACCAGGGTAGCGAGTTATGTATTCGTTGCGAGCTTGCGCAGACACACAATCGCAGTATCCGTAACAAATAAGCATATCAGCATATTCCTCAGGTGTGTAGGACGTCATCTTCAACACTTCCGTATCACAGGTACAAATCAGAGTCCGGTTAACAAGCACAGTAGTCACAGCCAAGTCGAGAAAAAGAGCAAAACGATATCACATCTACTATGTACGAAGCACAAAAGCAGACTGACAACTAGTGACAACCAAACAATGCCCCCTGTTGTATTCCCAGCCCTAACCGGTCTCTACACATTTTTTCTTTCATTCACACCTACATAAATCGTCACTTGTCTCGCTCGCTTGGTGCGTCTTAACTTGAAGGACAATAGGCGCGGGACCGTTAGAACTGTTACCTGGAGCGTCCCAACTACTTTTTTTCCACGAAATGTAATACAAACCCTAGATTGTTATACCTCGTTAGATAGCTGATGAAACGTAGATATTTTAAAAAACATCTGCCGAACAATTACCATAATATTGTTTTTAGATATCCGTTAGAGAAAAATAATTTTCTAATATTTTTTTTTATTTCTTTACTTTCACTTGTCTACTACGATCTATTCAATTAACTTATGAACTATTTTAATGACTGACGTCCTAAAGCATCTTATTACACATGTAAAAATGCAAAAATAATAATAATAAGATACACAAAATAAACAAAAATAAATGTAGTAGCCTAAAAATCAGCAAATTTCAATAAAAAAATTAAAAGACGATTATCTCGAAAAGGGTTAAGTTTAGGGTAGGGTGTTTCATAGTGAAATATGTCAGAAATGATGGGTACTCCACGCCCTTAACGGATCTAGCACGACTTTTCTTGTAACCCTGTATATTGACTAAAATGATTGATTGAATGATTGATTAAAATAACTTGTTAGAGCTTCTTACGGCTTTCTTATGATGTTTAAACGCGGTTTCACCACAAAATACCCTCAATAAGAGAAGGAAGGGTACGTGTACCAAAAAAATAGTAATACGCACAAAAATAACAATAAAGAATAATTAACAATAGTAATAAAGTACTTTACTACTAATAACCTAACTACTAATTACACAATGGCACATTATATGGTATGGACATCGTTAGGTACTTCTGATCATCATTAGTCCCGACGCTTTTATTAGTGCTATCAGCTATCATATGAACAACGAACTATATTGCGACTGTACAATTTACGATGTAAAGTGAATCTGTCGAAAAAGCGAATCTGTATTACACCGAATCAATCCTAAAGCGAACAAAGGCCTACGACCTCCAGCCTTATAGTCACCGTCACTAACAACTAGTCCAGTAGATCAGTCAAAAAATCTAAGTGTTGTATTTATAGACTCCTTTTTGAAATAGTTCTCTTCATCACAAATAAAAATTAATCGTTGTTCAGCACTACTGCTGTGATGCTTGCTTAATAGGAAGATAAGATGAGAGATGATAATAGATAAGATGATAGGTAAGATGTCATTCTTTGGAGTGCTTTTTAAAATTAAAGTAACCTACTCTTAAACCAATACATACTCTACTGCATACCTATGTTGTGAAATTATTGCAACAACTGTAAGTTTTGTTGTTTGAATTATTTTCATACCGTATATATACCGTTGAAAACAGGCGGTTATTGAACGACCAGATACCACATAAAGCATGTTCATGCCTTAAGTTCTTAACCGATCATAATTGAATTTTACATCCACATTAGTCACTAATACAGAAAAACCTTTCATTTCGAAAAGAAATAGTGTTCCCTGAGATAGTGAATTGATTGGCGAAATTTAGACTCATGCTAGCGAAGTCGCGTAAATAATCATTTAGGGTTGCAGATGTAAGTAGATCTCTTGCGAAGAAAATCTACTAATTCTGTAAAAAGAACAATGGCAGAAACATATTTACCTAAAACTTAAGCGTTTAAAAAATCGAATCACAGTAAACTTAATCAATATTTTTTCTATGATTTATCATTACACCACCATGTGGTGTGCGTTACCCCAGCAAAATAATGTCGAAAATGGTCATTTAAACTTTATAGATAATTAGTTGCTCCCCTTCTGTAATTGTTAAGCACATTTTTAAATTTGTTTCACTTAAACTTTTTTAGTTATTTCAAAAAAACATTTCCTGCTGGGGTAACGTTTGAAACGTTACCGCAGCCAGACATTTTCTTTTTTAATTGTAATATTGAAATAAATTTTAGCTAAATAATTAGTTATCTGGACTAGGTAAATGTTACAACTTATTTGGTATTTGTATTTTCTTCGGCTGCGAAGTTATTCGAAATCCTGCTGGAGTAACGTTTGTGGGTTTGCTGGATCTCTGAAACGGGTTAGCGGATTGTAACCATCTTTTGTACATAACTTCTTAAGGATTAGTTTTAATTTGTTCGACAATAAAATAACAAAAATAATGGACCGTTTAAAAATTATTTAGGTAAGTATGAAAACACTTCAATACGTCCTAACACTTTAAATAAGACCTCTAAAGACTTACTTGAAACGTTATTCTATTGCTTGTAACTACCTTCAAATGTATACGAATTTTCGTAAGAATACTGTAAGTGACTAAAAAGTTATGATGAAATGTAGCTCTCCACGTTCACGATCACAATGTGTGCGGCCTTTTTTAGCCACCGATAAACCTGTGTGTGGATATATAAACTGAATGTTATGCCAATAATTAGTTGTTTAGTTCAGTTGTCTACCTGTAAAATTTCAACGTCGTACATATAATAATTTACGAGATAATTAAATAAAAGTCATTAGAAGGTGCAAGACCGTGGTAACCCGACCATGTTTAGGTGGTTACAAAAAAGCGATCACCCAGTACATTGTGCTGGCTTTTAAAATATGTAGGATATTATTTGCAAGTTTACTACGGATATGTACATAAGTGTTACAAAAAACTACATGTTTTTTAAATATTTTTTATTTAGGATTGTTTATTGCATAATTAGTAATCAGCCGGGAGATTAGGTATTGTTTTGAATGCTTTTGTTTTCTCGTAATGTTTAGGTGAATTGTTTATAGTTGTTCATAGAATTGGTACCTGCGTAGTATTTGTTAATTGAAGTTTAATTTTAGGGTAGGTATAGGTAATTTAAGAAATATGAAATGAAATGAAATGATAAGTTTTGAAGAGTGTAACGTATGCGTTGTAAATAGGTATTTTGTGAATAGATGGGGATTTTTTTAAGTGATGAATCGACTTAGGCTAGCATATCGCGAGCAAACTCTGTATTGCATTATTTCTGTAATAATGTTGGAGAAAATAAAATATTTGATCAGAAAATCGCGGTGAGTTAAATTATAATAAAATAAATTATTTATATAAAATTAGTAATAAGTGATATACCTACCTAAAAGTTATTATCGTTTTTAATTTGTTCACCCTGCACGAAATTTCAATATTAGCATTAGTAATTAATATCCTAAGACAAGAATTGACAATTACTTAAATTGAATCGAATTAGCATTAATGCCTATTATTAGTAATTAGGTACACACATATTGAAGAACTCTCAAGAATACGTTAAATATTTGCAAAAATAGAAAGCGGAAGCGCACACGTACTTTAACAACACGTATATTATCTGCCTAAGGGTCAAGTTTAGTGCACTAGATGCAAATTGAAAACAATGAAGTATCCCTTCGCCCCTCCCCTCCCGCGTTCTAGCGAAGGCTGTATTATCAGCGATTCTTGATTGACAAATATTATCTGACCAATAATTTTATCTATAAAAATGTATCACTTTCACTCGATAAATTAAATTACCGTTATTATATCAAAATATCATTCAACAACTGTTCGTTTTTAACAGAAATCAACAGTCACGGGCTCAACGCTTAACGGTAGGTGCATAGGTATAGATAATTCTCGGTTCTAGGTATAGACCACAGAACAATATTACCTACTCTTACGGATATACGACTGTTGGGCGATGCAATGTTGATGCATTCTAATTTACAACTGTATTCTTCTACTATTCGGTCTATTTTAACTTATTGTAGATGACTTGTTGCTTTTAATATTTTGATGCATTTAAGTCAAAGCTCTATACACCCCAAAATAAAATACAATTACTTTAGTGTTATTTCTTTACAAAAAAAAAGTCGTTTTATTGCAGTCAGGTGAATCGTTCATACATGTATCTACATATTTATAATTTTAGCGGACCAGTGCAGATTTTCTGTTGATTGTAGCTCCGGTAGTAAAAAAGACTAAATAAATTTTAAGTAAAGAAACTAGTGCTTAAGATCAATCAAGGTAATAATAATGAATAAATATTGAATGTATTTAACACTGTACGCAACTGTACCGAAATCGTAAGGTGTATTACACTAAACATTTTAAAAGACAGCGCAATGTACTGGGTGATCGCTTTTTTGTAACCACCTAAACATGGTCGGATTACCACGGACTTGCACCTTCTAATGACTTTTATTCACTTATCTCGTAAATTATTATATGTACGACGCTGAAATTCTACAGGTAGACAACTGAACTAAACAACTAATTATTGGCATAACATTCAGTTTATATATCCACACACAGGTTTATCGGTGGCCAAAAAAGGCCGCACACATTATGATCGTGAACGTGGAGAGCTACATTTCATCATAACTTTTTAGTCACTTACAGTATTCTTACGAAAATTCGTATACATTTGAAGGTAGTTATAAGCAATAGAATAACGTTTCAAGTAAGTCTTTAGAGGTCTTATTTAATGTGTTAGGACGTATTGAAGTGTTTTCATACTTACCTAAATAATTTTTAAACGGCCCATTATTTTTGTTATTTTATTGTCGAACAAATTAAAACTAATCCTTAAGAAGTCATGTACAAAAGATGGTTACAATCCGCTTACCCGTTTCAGAGATCCAGCAAACCCACAAACGTTACTCCAGCAGGATTTCGAATAACTTCGCAGCCGAAGAAAATACAAATACCAAATAAGTTGTAACATTTACCTAGTCCAGATAACTAATTATTTAGCTAAAATTTATTTCAATATTACAATTAAAAAAGAAAATGTCTGGCTGCGGTAACGTTTCAAACGTTACCGCAGCAGGAAATGTTTTTTTGAAATAACTAAAAAAGTTTAAGTGAAACAAATTTAAAAATGTGCCTAACAATTACAGAAGGGGAGCAACTAATTATCTATAACGTTTAAATGACCATTTTCGACATTATTTTGCTGGGGTAACGCACACCACCATGTGTTGTATAAGTCTTATAAGAGATAGGATTTTTTTGAAGATTTTATTTAACCTAAGTACGTAATATCAGATTCGCTATCACGTATTACTGACTAGGGATGCGTGGTGGCAATATTATATTATGAAATGTTTTACCAATATCGATTGTAATAGCTTTTGCTGAAATATCTACCGAAGGTTCACCTATTATGATCATGAATTTGCTTCTGCAAACGGCTTCACTCGTACGGTAGAGTGACTGAATCAACATAATGCACCCTCGGTGTAACAAAGTCACAAGTAGGCAAAATTGCCAAAATGACTTAAGTATGCCAAATTGTCTATAAACCATTTCTTCGTTTGGGAAATCAAAGACAGCCGCGAAAGTATTTGAATATATCGATAGATGGCATTAGTGCCTTTGTGGTTCTTGCTACTTTTTCGACGAATATTGGGAGAACAGAGTATGATTAGTAAGTAGTGACCCCGCGCCCGCATGAGTCAGTCGTGACTTGGAGCTACACCAGCTTAAAGTAAAAAAACAAAGTGCCATTATAACGCTCAAATAATTAAATTATATTTGTACTTGGTGCGACATAGTCACAAGTTACGACTTTTTTTTTGTTTCCTTTTTTTTTCAATTTTCTAATGAAATCAAAGAAATCTTTTTACATGATACTATAGTTAAAAGAACAAAAAATATAATTTTAATGAGATATCCCGGCTGCTGTAGGTAGTAATCTAGAAAAAAGGAAAATTGATCGAAAAAAAAATTAAAAGTCCGTTCCTGTAAAATTACAAAATGACCTGTTGTGACTGTGTTGCACCGAGGGTGCGATAATTAGAAATAATTTAGAATATTTTTGACTCTCTTTAAACAATTTTTAAAACACTAAAGAAATAGATTATAGTTACGTTATTTTCCGACGTAAAAAATATACACTACACAGTGTGCCGAGAAAAATACATTGTGATTGATAACGGCACATAAATAGAAATACATCGATATTTTCAAAATGTCGATACGTCGTCGTTTAGATCCTGTCAAGTTCCGGACTCGCCCCGTTTGTTATTTATTTTTGTTTAATTTAGTGTTAAACTCGCATAGAAATTATGCTTGTATATTTTTTATTTCATAAACTGTAATAATAATGAAAATAATATTTTCGAAACTAATCTAATATCTTTTTTCCTAGACTTCTTTCGCTAGTAATTTTGGTATGAGAATAGTCAAGAATAAATTCTCAAGTGTTAAGGATTTTTTTATATTTAAACGCTAACATTTCAATACAAATAAAATTATGTATGGGGATTTGCCATTGTCCTTTCAAACTTACATAGATATAAATATAGCACAAATTTACGCGACGTGTTCGTTGCTGCTAGTCGGTTCACATAGGTGTAATTACTTATGAACGAGGTTTTAATGATTTATCGATTGCATAAGTTTGAAACATTTTTAAATGCCAGTTATGTGTTTCATCTGTATAGTACAGATTAATACAATGCACTATAAACGAAACCAAGTTTTTTCGTTACTGTTTAAAATCTGATTTATCAAACTGTTATACTACTACTGTTGTACTAACTACTCTATACAAAAAAAAGTATTTGAATTCCGTTATGATGAATGTCCGTTATGGCTTCAACACAAAGAACAAGTTCGTACTGAACTCGTTCTTTGGCTTAACTTCTTCCTCTAAGTTTATTTTTATATTCTAAACCAAGTCTATGCCTCTGCAACCGGTGTCAGGTAATAGTGACAGCTTTCATTTCAAGAAAAAAATATGGAGCAATTGATAGCTGAATAGAAAAATTGAGACAAGCAATGATATAGTTTTTTTTTGTAATAATCTAAGATTTGATTGGAGAAATCGTTTCAACAAAACTGTTAAATCCTTTTATTTATTACAGTAACACCAACTAAAGCATGAAATTCGTACAATTCAGATATAATCATGATCCTGACGAAATTCACGTAGGATATATGGAAAATGAGGATGTAGTTGACATAAACAAATACAGCCCTGGAATGCCGAGGACTATGTGCGGCATTCTGAAGACTGGCTGCACTTGCAACGCAGTTAAGATCAAGCACTTAGACCCGCTTGTCGAACCTAAGGCTAGTGTAACATTAGTGGCTCCTATTACCGGGATGGACAAGATCCTGGGTGTAGATAGAAACTATGTTGACTTTTGTGATGAACAGAAAGTTCAAATACCATCCCAGCCATTAATATACACAAAGTTTCCGAGCAACATTATTGGTCCAAATGAATCTGTCAAAATAAAGACCGACGTTGTTAAGGAAGTAGATTGGGAAGTGCATCTGGCGGTTATTATTGGTCAGACCTGCAGCAGTGTATCCGCCGCTGATGCTTTTAAGTACGTATTTGGATACACAGTAGCCCAAAGCATTTGCAGCAGGGATTGGGAGAAGCAAAACCCAGGAGAGCTACTTTTTGGTAAAGCTCAAGATACTTTTTGCCCTCTTGGGCCATGGATTGTTACGTGTGATGAGATTGAAGATCCTCATAATATCCAAATATCTTGCAGTGTAAACGGTGTTGAAAAACAGAACAGTCATACGTCCAGAGTAATTCATAAAGTTCCAGATATTATTCAAAGATTGTCCTCGATAATTACTCTCCTGCCCGGTGATGTTATACTCACGGGTACTCCAGCAGGTGTTGGAGTTAACCGTAATCCCCAAGAGTTTTTGAAGCCTGGAGATGTAGTGCGGAGTGAAATTGAAAGAATAGGATCATTTAATGTAATGGTGGCTAGATTTTGAACAGACAAATGGCCGTTGTGTTGTAAGGATTGTATATTGACATACATATTTCATATATATTAACTTGCTGATGGCTGTCTTTTGATTAATATTTCTGTTACATTATATAATATCATGCCCACTAGTATTTTTTTTCTAGGTTATTTTTTACCTGATCATTTCAGTACTCCTTGTCCAAGTTTCTTTTATTTCGATCCAAGTCCAAGTAAAATTTTATTTAAACCTTGCCATAGTTAACAACATAACAGAGTCCCTGCAAGTTATTACACTACAATGTGAGGTAATCATTAAATATTAGATAAACATACCTTCTAATTGTCCTTTATACCTATTTGCATTATAAAGCTACAATTTCTTTACACATAATACCTATTTCTATTATAAATCTCTTTATTCTTTCTATTATAAATATCGTTGCACGATAAGTGACGGGGTTACACAACTTATCTTGCATTGACTTTATTCTCCCAAGAATTACAGCTCTGTCTGAACAAACAGTCACTAATCTCTTTTGTTTAAAATCATCCGTGAGATAACGGGTAGATTCTTCAGGTGGAGCTAAATTCGAGAAGCATTAAGATATATTATGTTTTTAACAATTGAGCATAACCTTCTATAATTTGAC
This sequence comes from Arctia plantaginis, assembly GCA_902825455.1. Classification (NCBI taxonomy): domain Eukaryota; kingdom Metazoa; phylum Arthropoda; class Insecta; order Lepidoptera; family Erebidae; genus Arctia; species Arctia plantaginis. The sequence goes on along the minus strand of CADEBD010000308.1, from coordinate 7,418,480 downwards.
CATGAAGGACTATTTAAGTTGTGAGTGTTGTGACTAATCACAAAACTCGGTAGAATACATAAGTAGGTAGGAACAACCACGTTTTAGGTAATACAGGTTGGTAGGAACCATTCGCAGGGGGTATGATACGTTACGGCGTAACATGAGTAAAAGGAGTTCAATAATGAGAAGGTTTAATGGGATATAGATCAGTACAAATAAGTATTTAATAGCCTCACTACCTATCATCCTCGCGCTTATTCTTGTATAGGCCGAAACCCCTATGTGTCAGTAGTGTTCTGCACCTGGATCATTGCTGTGTAAATCAGTTAATTAAACAGTTTGGGTTCTTTATAACCACAACAAATTGACGACGTCTGCCTCATTAGTTATTCATATCGCCACGTATACACATGATCGATATCGAACTGGGTCACTGTCATATGCACGATCGTTCCTACCATCCATTCCAACCATCACATCAGTGATTATTAAAAGTAGCAGCGTAGGGTGTGCTGGTATCTTAAACAAATACTATCAACCAAATATTATTGTAGGATCATCAATCCAGATCGAAATGAGACACCAGCAAGTGAGCGTGGATTACTGGGCGATGTTGAAGTCCATGATGATATACGGAGTGCTAACCTTTCTTGGGTGGATGATGTTTAGGTTATTTAATGCTGTCTTCTCATTGCCTCGACGATTGCGAACCCAACAGCAAAATATACAAGAAACTTTACAAGAGTTTCAGGTAAGAGTTGTAGCATTAACTTTTATTAAGACTTTATAATGGTGAGAACACCATATTATTAGATACTGTATTTGACGATTTTTCTGTTATAAATACAAATAGAATAAGTTTTATTATGTTTTTTACTTATATTTGTTTATAACTGTAAATACTTACTTTCAAGTAGGTACATATTTTGAATTGTTTCTTATTTGTTGTTCTCGCGAATTAATTTATTAACATGAAGGTCTAATATAGTAAGTAAAACATCAGGAAACAGTTAAATTATTTTCATATCACTTATATCGTTTTTAAATGATGATTTGATGATGTATTTTAATAACTATTAATTACTATTTGTATAATGAACTAACTGGTACCCGCGACTTCGTTCGCGTGGAATATGAAAAGCGCTGCCTTAGTGGGTTCGATGCCCGGACCGGGTAAAATTTTAAAGGGTTTTTCTGAGAGGAAAAACAGCCTAAGTTATTCCTTATGTAGACAGCTACCTGGTAGTAAAATATTATAGAAATCGATCCAGCCGTTTAGAAGATTACCCGGAACAAACAGACAGACAAAAAATAAATAAACCGTGTGAGCATGAATCAACCTATAATTTTGACATTACAAACAGACTTCAATTTTCTTTGTATGGATTACTCGCAATATAGATTGTGATGAAACTGTAACTTATGAAAATGCCTGCTGTCTTTAAAAAAGCTCAACAAGTTTGAGGCTCAGTCGCTCACCAAGAGTTTCGAATCGATACTCAAAGATACTTGTAAATTTTTGCCAAGTGTTCAAAAGACTAAACTTAAATTTGCCATTCTAATATTTACCCGTACATCTATTTACATCACAGTTAATTTTCTAACTGCAAAATTTGTAAGATAAAATTTGTGATTACATATTACAAAAAAAAAGTAAGCAAAGTAACAACAAAACAACGTGTTACTATTTTTTTGTTATGCTGATAGACCTTTCTCATCGTTTAATTTCAAGATTCTAGTCGAATTGTAGGTCCATTCAAGGACATGTCTCCGTTTTACCTTTGTTTAATGCCACCCAAGAAAAGACACTTCCAATACTATTGACGTCTCTAAAGCGTTGTGGACGCCGTAGTTGTTCTTTAATATTCTTTGGAGGTTTAGATAGGTCTAAAGACCATACTTATAACCTAAAAGAAATAACTTATTAATAAGCCAGTTAAGTATCTGTCGTGCTCTTGCTTCTTTTCTTCGTAGTTAAAAAAAAGTTGCATGTATTGAGTTATAAATGTAGATAAAAGGCTAAGCGTTAACAAGATTATGTTCCTGATAACCCTTAGATTGTTATAATCTTTGCAATATACGTTAAATTTAATCATCATTTAGTGTGGCATTCAACTATCAGATTTGCGTCTTGTATGTTCATAAAATAGTAATATTTTTTGTTCAACTGTTTCTAGAGACGGTATCCAGACCTAAATATAACAGAGGATGACCTGAAAAATGCTGAAAAAGAATTAGAAGAGTGGACTAAAGAGATGGAACAGAAAACTAAAGATGTCGACGGAAATAAAAACACAGAAGCTGTAACAACACTAGAAACAACTGCAGCTATAGAAGACAAGAAAACGATTTAGTACAATATATTTAATCGGGTGCTCCATATTCATCCTATAAAACTACATCTTATAGGTATAATGAATAGGATAAGTTATAAGATAAGTACACAACAAGCTCTCTTTTTTTAAAAAGATTTTTCAGTATTAACTTAAATTCACCAATATTATCAGTGTAATAAGTGTTTGCTTTTATAGAAAATACATTTCGCACTTAATTTAAACTAATGACTTGAGTTTTAATAACTTAATACCGACCAGGGGAGTGGGGAATGTCGAAATACCAGGGATTTCCTTTCTAGGTTACATCTGGTTTTCCGGCTACTGGTACCATCCGGCGTGCGGTTTCAGTCGGTTCGAGTCCGACACAAGTTGACACAACTACCGGTGGGTGGTATCCGAGGGGATTTTACGAGGGGATAGTACTTTTATTTCATAGATGGCGATCCGCATATTTTAATGTGGTTGCATAGCATTTCAAATGCGACAGAATGTATTATAATGTAGGAAGTATCATCAAAACCCATCAACATAAGACATCAATCATCAACATTCAATACTCCGTGGGGGCATCGGAGTATTGCGTAAAAAGTGATACCACAACTTACTGACCCACTTAAAAACGAAATTAAAAATTAATTTGTTAAATCTTAAATTAATAATTTGATTTAAAAAAATACAATATACATTATTGTTTTTCTACCTCTAAGGGTAAAAGCGACGTGTTTCGTGCGTGCCCTTCTGAATTGCAGGGTATTGAGTGGACATCTTGTAACATAAATGCTAGAGAATTTTAAATCTGTTAACTCAGAATGGTACACTAGAGTCGCAGTGCCAAAAGTTTACAAAGCTGTGCAGGACAGACAAACAAAGAACGGGCTTCAGGGAATGATGCTGCACCATGACAATGCGTCCGCAAACTCTTCCCTGAGAACAAAGGCGTTTATTTAAGAATCGGGTATTGAAATCCTAACTCACCCACCTTAGAGCTTCCTGTGATTTCTTTTTATTCCCCACCAGAAAAGGTAAGATAAAAGACAAGTTTTTTTCAAGTGCCGAAGAACCGGTGGCTGCCTACAAATCAGCCATTTTTGACGTGTCAATAAGTCTGAAATAAATGTTTTCGAGACTGGTTTAGGTGGAGGGAAATTTGTATAGAAAGTGATGGAGAGAATTTAAAAAATATATATAATATAAATTGTAAGCATATATTGTTTACTTTCGCGTGTCTCAAAATGTACTATATAGTGACCTACCTGCGAGCACGTTACCGGTTGGCTTCGGCAAGGGGACGAACTTGGATCTTTCCACACAAAAGAAACGGTCCTATATACTTGTTAGAGTTAAACAAATGAGGTATTTGAATTATATTAGTTATTATTTAAATAATGCGGTCAGATTTATAAAATTGAATAATTTATTTTATTACTGAAGGTCAAATTAATAGATTGGATACAATTTTGTAAGTAGGTAGGTAGGTAATCTTAAAATATGAGGACGTACCTTAGTGTAGTGAATTTATTCGCTTATAATGTTGAGTTGATGTTTAAGTAATGAGAACCTTAAACTCTTAGAATTGCGGATATGTAGGTAAACAACTTTTCACAACAAGATGCATCAAAGAGAAATGTTGTTACCAGAATTCACATAGGTTATTAAATTGAAGCTTATTTAAAACGACAATTTCAAAGAGTGTATTTCACATCTACTAGATCGTCACAGTGACTGCGCGTTATTGGCCCGCACTGAAATCTTCACCAATCACAACTTTAAATCTTCACACGAGAGCAAGTTGTTGTGAAATGCACTTAAACCACGGTACAATTATAATACAGTACTCCAACTTCATACAAACGGACGAAACACGAGCTATACCTACGCGCCTCGATCTCGGGGTGCGCTCGGGGCGCAGACAGTCACGGCTGTACCACAGTGTCGAACGGACGGTGTGTTGATTTTTTTAACAATAACCGCGCGATTTTTTCTCTAAAAATCAGTTAATATGACGAGTAGGAAATATTGTGCTGTTTTTGGTTGTATGAATTCGTCAATAACGCATCCAGACATAAGTTTTTTTAAATTACCTGGAAACTCTGAAAGGTAAGACTATAAAATAATTTTACTTACTAGTAGGTAGGTACATAATGTGTGTCTTTTTAATGGATAAGTATTTCCTTTTATCTTACGAAAAAAAGGTGTTTGGATTAATAAATAAAGCGAATAGAGTAACGGAAAGTTATTGAGACGAGTGAAATAGGTAGTTATATGCGGTTCTGAAGGAATCATGATACGGTAGGTACCTACCTACTTACGCTTGTGTTAAAACTTCGGTGCATGTGTGTTTTGTTACTTTGCATAATTCAAAGTAAAGACGTGGTATTTTATTTTTAATAATATTTGTTTATTATCGGTGTGTATGAATAATACTAGAAAAAAAAATTTACCGTCTGTGTGTCATTAGATAGTTTTCGAAATTTTCACAAAGTGTTTCTGCTGCTACTATAACAACATATACCACTAAAAACTGGTTTCATTTTCTCGGTATTAACAACAACAGCTAGACTCATATATATTATTTAGATGTTTGAGGGTTGTGATTTTAAAACATTCGTAGTCAGCTGTTCAGCTTTTTAACAATTAATTAATTGGTGACCAAAGAATTTTTGTTTTGAGTTGTAGGTAGGTACCTAATTTATAGAAACGTTAATAAGCTGAGATAAAAAGTTACTTACTCGTCAGCTGTTTCTTGCATTCTAGTTGAGTAGGTAGGTGTTGGAGTTTCTAAGGATTGGAGTTTTGTAACGCGTAAGGAGAAAGCACATTTTTTTTATTCTATAGAAGGATTTTAAGCTATTGCATAGCTTTTATCGCGGGCTCTGAGCGCGGCGCTGCGCGGTGACCGAATCAAAAAATTCTCAAAACCTAATGAAACCTATGAACCTAATGAAAAATACCTGACACCACGCAGATTTTTTTCTTTAAAAAAAAATGTTATGCAAAAGCTTTACCGCGGCAGTCTCCGAGAGTGTCACATGTATTTTTTTTTTTCAGACGTCTTCAATGGTTGCAACTCATCCGGCGAGATGATTTGGAAAACAAACCTAACTTTAGTTCCTACCAAGTTTGTGAAAATCATTTTAATTTGGAGGATGTATTACATTCATCAAATAGAAAACTTTTAAAAAAGAATGCCCTACCATTGTTGATGCTGCCAAGCTTAGCTAGTACTGATCCAGGAGTATCTCTAAAAGAAGATAAACAAACCCAAACTGCTCCGTTGGTAAGAAATGAAAATAGTACACAGACTGAAAATGAAATCTTTGCTCAAACCTCAACGAGTCTCTCTAGCAACACTCCAAGAAAAAGAAAATTGAAACTTGAACTCCTCCAATGCAGAAAGAAAATAAAATAATTAAATCTACCAATCAAAAAACAACACGCATTTTTATTGAACACTTCCTATTCAATATACAAAGTATTTCATTTATTTATATAAAAAGGATATTTACAATCACAAATCTAAATAGAAACAGAAAGTAGGCAGATATAATTAAAATGCTGGAGACGGGCAGCCCTAACGCATGTTTACGTACCGCGCGGCTGTAGGCATTTATTTCTATCATGCGGCCGAGTTACACTACTGTATTATAATAGTACCGTGCTTAAACTAGACCATCTAAAGATGTATCACATTGAGGTTGTACAACTTTAAGTAGTAAAGTCTAACCGTACAACTTTCGTTGCAGAAATACTGACCGGATACAAATTGGCAGACTCAATAACGGTACCAATAACAAGCCAGACAAATGAATCGGACTAGTTTATCATATAACTGTTTTGAATATAGTACCTACCAGTCTATCATTATTTTGTGTGATGTATTGAAGTATGATGATGTGTATGATGTAGAGTTCCATCTAACAGACAAGCGCCAGAATTTCCACTTACTCTAAAGGTTTATTAAATATTTATGGCAAAAAAACAGTGTTGAGGTAATAGCACCTACTGATTTTCCGAGGCATTTGTGTTGTGGAAGCACTTCGTTAGGTCGGATGACAGTAATCCAGAATTCTAAGATACATTCACAAGATTTTCTAACATGAATGCCCATTTTTATTACAGTTCTCGTTTAGTCCACCGTTCATTCCGAGTGATTTTTAAGGAGAGTTACATGTTGTAAAACTATGTTACGAGTATTTATTATAAATTGGTCTCTGGAAAAAAGATATGTTCTTATTTAAAAACAGTTTTTACTTGATAGCCCCCTCCCTGAAAAAAAAAATTAGGGTATTTAACATCAGCTTGGGAGCGGAGCAATTAACAAAATACGTAACCAGTAAAACTGCATTTAATCGTTGATAATTTATAAACTCGTTTATTTCTAAATTTTAAATCTAGTAAAACCTATGTCAATAAAATTCCGTTACTAAGAAGTTTGTGTATCAATAGACTTATCTTTATGAAGGCTATGATATACTATCATATATATTTAGTAGTAAGTAGTTAATAATTCCATATTTTTCAAGCAGCCCGTTAGGTTGCCCATACAAGAATATGTGGCCTAGTAAATTATTGAGCATGATTTTCACTTCCAGTGAATTATTATTCCAGAACTTCCTTCGTTTATTCAGAAACTGTGAATTTTAGGCAACATTTAAACATGAAAATTCAAGGTTGCACCGTTAGATGGCGGTAAACTAAATAAAAGAAAAGCTCGCGAAACCGGCCCCGAGGCGTGGTGCGAGCTTTCACCCCAGCTAAACTTTATCGATCCCCAAAGTATCAATGCAATTGTAAATACATAGTCGTATTCGGCGTGTTTTTGTTGTGGTTGTAGGTCGATAAAATAAAGAATAAGTACGTGCTCGAGATAAGTTATCAATTCACCATTCGCAAGTCGTAAATACACATGCTAATCAGTCCACTGTTCGATGCGTTGAACGAAAGGCGTGTCATTTGCTCAATAAACTATTAGTTGTACATGTGATTGTGTTGTTGTGACCGGTCTACGAGTGGTGTAATAATGACTAGGTCTAGTTATCGTCCGCTGGTGCCGAGGTCTTCGAATAACTCTTTGGATACGCGTGATAATGGGTAAGCTTTATTATTTTTTTAATTTTACTAAAAACTATTCTATAAATGTGTTTCTGAAGCTCATAAGAAATAATATTTATTAACTTACTTGTTAATTTTAACATAAATTTAACATAAAATAACAGGTATACTAATATATTTTACATATTCGGCATAAAAACATAAATTCGTCTAGCTTTTGAAGACGATATCAAGTTCGGTCTATGAATGCTTAATGAATCTTAATATTGAATTAACCAGTTAAAGCCATATTTACTGGTTAACAACACTCACCCTTTGTCCTCACTAGTCGCTTTTAATTTCATTTAGATACTTTGACATCTCGACAATGACTAAAACGCAGACTGCTCTTATTTTTCCCGCTTATGTCATAAAGTGAAAGAAACAATTTCGAAAAGAATCAACAATAACAACTTATCACATTAGTTATTTACTAAATGTAAAAAATGTAAATAAAACTTTTAATAGCCCGTCGAAGCATAAGTAAGGCCCAAATAAAAATAAAACCTTAATAACATATGTAGGTTCACCGTCCTCAAACATGTACAATTTTTTTATTCCAAACCTTGTTATTTAACAAATTTTATCCGTTTACGTAAATATGACTATTATTTCTTGAATCTGCATTTCTAAAATTCTATATCCGCAGATTTGTACTTTACTAGGAGAAGCGTTATACGACAGACATAATTTATGGTGTTATTTGTTTGCGACCATAACTGCATGGTGAATCAAGTTTGTCTCCAAATATAGGTATATTCGAGGGGATTTCCGCACAGAGAACAAAAAGGGTAGGCGAGGACTTCCGACGTCTTTGCGAACTTAATAGTAATCTTTGTACCTTTTAAAAAGTTAAGCTATACCCATATCGTCAGTAGTTTTGCTTCTGATGATAATATAATACTGCTAAAAATATAACAGTCTGAGATACCCATTTTAATATTTACCAGGACAGATTTACTTAAACTAAATGGTGTTGAAACATGTTTTCGATGTACTAGGAAGTCGCCACAAGTCAATAAACATGAGGAGTTTAGATGTCTGTTTATCATGACATAAAAAGCATTTCAACACTGTAATATACTATATTTGCATAGTAGAAGTAAGTAATGATAGATAGCACGTAACCTGGATACAAATAATTTCACAATTAATATTATGATAAAGAAACTACGTCTACAAGAGTTATCAATAATTAACGGGTCATTGGCCCCGATAATTTTGCTACACGACTCTCAAAGAATGCTTTACTTTAGTATTTAATATGTTACAATTTGACTGCACGGATGGCGTAGTGGTTTAAGCCGTCGCCACGTCGCTTCCTACTACGCTGAGTGTTGTGGGTTCGATTCCCACATGGAACAACACTTTGTGTGATCCACAAATTGTCATTCTGAGTTTGGGTGTTCTTTGTATCCGTTGCATGTATGTTTGTAAAGTCCCCCGCGACACAGAATATATTCCTAGTGCGGTAGTTGTCTTTTATGAAAAAAAAGCAATAATACATTCTAAGAAGGAATTGGTATTGGTCAGAACCCACTTGAAGAGAGCCGAAGTTTCATAAAACCTATGTTTTATCCTTAGTTAGAGTTACCATATTAAAAGATATTGTGTACAAAGTCTACTTTTTTTTACTTGTAACTTACAAGATATTTGTCATGTTAGCCAATTAGCTTTTAAGTCTCATTTTATACATTTGAAAAAGTGATTTGAAATGATATTACGTGCCTCACCATCATCAGCAACAGCCTTTAAGGATTTGGGCTACTATACCACGCTGGCCAGACGGGTTGGTATAGGGTTTGTGTCAAGTTTTCCTTCTCTTTGCAGTGCTGTTGTCATGTGTAGTTTGCTCCCTTAGTCGACTCTTACGACACCCACGGGATCAATAGGAGTGGTGACACTCCGTAGTCTTAATCGGGCACCACACGGGCAATTTAGGTGCCTACACGAGTGTCTTCTATAGTCACTCGATCAACCACCAACGTATTCAATGTTGTTGGCTTCGAGCAAGTGGAATAACAATTTAAGCTTCACAAAATATTTGAATGTATCAAGTAAATATATGTACCCATATATTGACTGCCTGTGAATTCTTATAAAAGAAAAAATTGCTTAAATATATTTGTAGGTTTCCAGGTTCCAACCAAATCTTATTTATTTTTATTTATTTATTTATTTATTGGTTTACCAGTAATTATTACACAAAAACATTCGTAAAAAATAGAACATAGTATTGACCTTAATCTAAGTGCATAACTTATGTAGGTAAACACCGCATGCATATAATCTAATATGGCTTTAAAAAAACAGAAAAAAAATACTACCTATTAACAAGGGTTGTGAAAAAAGTAGAAAAATAAAAGGTTGTAGAACCTATAACCTAATATTACAGATAGGCACTATCTCCAAATAGAGCAACAATTAGTACATAGCTAATCGACAGTAAGTCGACAGTTCGATCTTTGAAATCAAATTTCGATATTTAATAGATTAGATACAATTCATATAATATACACAATGTTTTGATGTCTTTACATCTTCACAAACAGTAAAGAGGTTGACTTTGTATACTACTTAAAATTAAAATCTTTTGTTAGTTATTACTAATCTAAACTCTTCGGTTGTTATCATTACACTTTTAACCAACAGATGGTGTTAGGCTAAAGGCTAAAGGCTATTTAAAAGTATTCTTTCTCATAGTTGCACGACAAACTCATTTAATTTATCGGCATAGATAATAACCGAGCTACAGAATATGTGTTACGTATATTCTGTGCTTGCCCATAACTATTGTTGTGTAGGAATTCTGACAATGTTACAAGAAAGTAATAGAACTGTAGCCGGAAAGAACACGTCCAGAATAAACTAATCGAACGTAGGGGCATTGAGACTCCTAATAAATTTGTGACCAGATATAGAAATAGTGTTAAGTAGGTACAGCAAACTTGCTCTTTTTTTTTCCTTTAGATTAAAGTGGTAACTATCAATCAAGAGAATATTTATTTATTTTGCATGTATTTCCGAGCTACATACGAAACATAAACGAATCTTAGGTTCTTTTAAGCATTATCTCTACATAAATACTAAAGACTAAAATACCCAAATAGGACATGTCCGCTAAATACCCAACATTGTTTTCACCGTACTCCATGTTCCATAGAGCGTTTTCACTCCTATTTTTATGTTAAGTTAATAGATTTCCCCTTATTTCTATTGTTATAAAGAAAGCTTTGTTTACTTGGAGATATCAACACATTATTTTTTACCTTTCAGAATAACCTTTAGAGGTCAAAAAACACGAGTTGCGCGTTGATAGTATTTTTAGAATGTGGTATTCTGTAGTCTGTACCTATCTTAGGTACAAAATACGTCTTCGGTTTAAAAATACTGTTGTGTTATGAATGTAATGATTCACTAACTGGCTGAGGATGATACATTACAATGCATATCGCAGGTGCATTATTGTAGTCGTAGTATATGATAAAGGAAAAAAATCTGTATAAAGGATATACGTGATAAAGGAAAAATTTGTGTCGGTGCAATGTGAATCCTGTAGAGTAGTGCACTACGATAAAAGAGGTAGAGAATAGAAGTACACTTAAAGTTATTAAGCTAAAGTAAAAATAGAGATAACTATATTGTTTTCTCTCACGCAGTTTACAATCTTAACTTATTAATAATAAATTAGTACAGTGAATCCGTATGAAATCATAACCCAGAAGAGAAGAATGAGATAGGCAGAAACTGAACCAGAACAACATATTCACTAGAAGTGTAAACGCAAGCGAAATAAATTCAGCAGTAGGTACTAACAAATAATGTTTATACATTTCTTAAGAAAATACCGGACTCCGGAGGCAGGAGCCTCAAAGGCCAGCAACGCGCATGTGACTCCTGAGTTGCAGGCGTTCATGGGCGGCGGTAGTCACTTTCCATCAGGTGACCCGTCTGCTCGTTTACCCTCTCTATCATAAAAAAAGACCTACAAAACTCATGTTTTGTCAGTCTGTTTCCCAATACACTATCATTAGTGTATTGGGAAACAGACTTAAGATTGTAACTGCGATTAATTTAACAAAAAAAAACGTTGCTATACATATACATATACCCAGGATAAAATTCTGCGCTAATGTAAATTAAATTGTTGTAATTACGATTGATTTCCAAAACTGCAGAAGTGAGGTTCATTTGAAGCTACTTATGTTCAACAATGTGCTTATTGTTCCTCATTATTTTTTGACGTTCTAGCAAAATTTCATAAACATAATATTCGTTAGATACATTTTAAAAGATTAAAACTTATTTTCTTCGTTCTTCGAAAGGTAGTTTACAAACTAAGAAGCACAAATTATTATTTTTGTTATTACTATCTACTAAAGACTTGAGTAAATTGAAAGGTATAAATATTTATTTGCTTCAATATTGTTCAGTACATTTTATACCAATATTACTATTATTTATTGACAGTATTAGTATTTTTATTACTTTGAGTTTTTTATGGAAATATAAATAGACAGGCAACTATCTATTTATATTTTCATGTTCGATAACATAGTACTTGGAATTTGAAGCGGTCTTAATAGCAAATGGGTAAGCTTCATATATTAGAAATAAAATATCTGCCTATACGCTCAATAATATTAGCGTTAATAAGTAAATTAAAAGTTACCATGACCAGAATTTGAATCAGGTATAAAACTGTTACTTGATATAAGTGAGCATATGATAATGTGCGTCCTTCAATTAAAAGTAATCACGCAAGATTTTAGACCAAAGGATCTGTTAAAAAATATAGTCCTTGTTCATTGTTTTACTCGTAGATCGCAAATTATTGTGCATTATGTTGTTCTGTATTTAATATAGAAGTAATAACAAAAAAAAAGCTGTAGTTGTATAGTAGGTTCGGCAATTTATATGTGACCTGTGCGTTGAGATCAATTGTCTAAATTTTATATTTACTGGTTCTTTTATGTATTCTATGGTTCCGTAATTGCTTACGTCAGAGTCGTCAATTTTATTTAATGTTTCAAAATTTCATTGTCACTCATATAAATTGTATATATTTTGGAGGACTGCCAAATCATCCAGCCATCTCTGTCTAGAGTTGTCATATACAATGATGAAATATCCAATCGATTACCTACTTGTTTAGCTTAAGCGTCATTTGGCATGCATCAGATATGTTCATCACATTGGTTTCACACTGGCTGACTGGCTGGCAACTTTGATGTTTTAATTAGAGTTTTTATATTTTCGGACATACTATGACATGGTACATAGAGTACCATGTCATAGTGTGTCCGAAAATATAAAAACACACTTTTACACTTATGCGCAGTTTTATTTAGATCAGAATAACGATACGTGGGTTTACATACAGCATAAAAACATTATTAGTGCAATACGTGACACTACATGTTAAAAAGAAAATACCTTCTTATAAACCTCAGGGATCGGGCGACAGAAGTTAGTTTGTGACCACGGCTGACTACGGCTACAATAGTATACATGCGCATTAAGAAAGAATTTAATTTCGTGCTAAGTAAGTATTTAAACAGTTTGATTGATGATTGATTTACAAAAGCCATGACCGCCTTTTAATCAGATGCTTTGTTACATTTATCGATAATTGTTGTAATTTTCGCGTACTTTTTGCGTGGTTTGCAGTTATGCGTTCATTGCTTAGTATTTGATTTATAAGAAAGAAGAAGAAGTGCAAGAAAACTAACCAAACGTGGCACCCGGCCATAAAGAAATTAGAATTGAAAGAATGTTATCGCTGACTAGCGGGTCAGAAGCTTAAAAGATGATATTGTTTCCAAAACGAATACAAAATTATGAACCTATACAAATTCTATCTTATTTATGAAACATTAGTTGAAATATTATTAATGGTAATAAAGAAACTTAATGAATTAATTTCTGATAATAAAATCAGTTCAACTATACATCTAAGATACACATTGAGAACTGTCTAAGAGTTTTTGGACGAAAACTTATTTGTTCCTCTAGCATATTCCGTTCTGGCCGTTGTCAAAAGGCCAATGACCCAGCTAATCTAAGCAGTAACAGGCTTTGTAGAAAGATTTTCGTGCAAATAAAGGTAATGGTAGGATGAAATGAAAGTTTATTGTCCTGTCATTAAAAAAGTGAATGACCTCAGTGAACGATTAGCATAAGTCTTTCTGGGAAAAGGGTTTTAATAAACAAGTTAAAATTTAAGGCTACATTAAATAGAGGTAGATTACGGCAGGTATTAGAAGTTAGTTAGTTAGTGAATTATTAAAAAGAACTAAAAAAACCTTCAGACAAGTGGCCATCTGACGCCAAACTAGCCTACAATTTAAGTAACCCTGCTAATAGATTTATAGACATACATATATTTATTTATTGATAAATTTTCCTTCTAAATTTGCAAACCCACTTCTTGTTTGAACTAAATCGGTGACTTGCTTTCCGTTCCCTCATTGCCAATGACTTCCTTCAAAGAATAGACACGCTCTATACTTCAGCGAAGCGTGCTACGGATTCTTTAATTACAATCAACCTATTCTGTAATCACAATTAAAACTGTAATATAAAATTGTGAGACTGGTGAAGTGAGCCTTAAGACCTATTCGTCCACGTTTATAACTGAGATATCGTCTATCCTAACTCTCGATGTACCCATGATCAAGTGCTTAATTTTTAAAGAGATTCAGTAATATACCTTTTTATTCTCAAGCTTGCCAGTTTCAATATAAAAATGCGTATATGTGGTAGATAAGTTCATGTACCCCGTCTACCTGTACGAAAATTAACTGCGTGGGCGAGAGAAGCTTATTTCTAATTATTAAATCGGTTCATTATCCGCTCAATAACTTTTGGAAGGGCTGAAACTATCGGTCTATAGGTGTTGGCATTAAGTCAGACTTCTGTGTCCAACCTTGAAAGTGTATTATGGCTGTTGTAAACGTTTTAGGGTAACATAAATACGAAATTTCATTTTATTCTTCAATTATATCACATTATTTAATAGGTGACTCTCAAAATTTCGTCTGCTTCTCTTTTTTGCAACATTTTTCATTGATTCGGCTCCTATTATTCGTGGCGTGAGGTTACACATAGCCTTCCTTGATAGATGGGCTATCCAACACTAAAATAATTTTTCGATTCGAACCTGTAGTTCTTGATATTAGCGCGTTCAACCAAACAATTATTTATTTATAATATTAGTATAGATAAGTGTATTTTTGTAACCTAATTTTAATAATCGTGATCCAGAATGACACACTCAAGTGTAATAATATAACGCTTACAGAATGACACTTGAACCACTCAAGTGTCATTCTGTAAGCGTTATATTATAAACTCAGTACGATTTGATCTTTAGGACGGTCCCTAAATAACATCGATAACACTGCTGATTCGAAAAAGCCATGACCGAGTTTTAATCAGATCCTTCATTATATTTATCAATAATGTTTATCATTTTATGGTACTTTTTGCGTGTTTCTACGTCATACGTTTATCACGTGGCATTTATTTGTTTAAAAAAGGCAGTCAAATTTACAAAACATACCACACTGTAGTAAAGTAAGAAGAATTATTTAAGTATTTCCATGGGTACAGAATTTACACTGAGGCGGAGGTGATGGATGAAAGGAAACAATGTTACATCATTATAATATAGACGGAACGCCGCTTACACGGCTCACGGAAGTTAGGGACCTAGGGGTAAATTTACCACTGCTCTAATGTTTCCCAATCACATCACCAATATTTGTGAGAAAGCATACAGGAATTTAGGTTTTATCCTTCACACCGTTCAACATTTTACCAATATTAGCGCGGTTATTATCCTGTATAATGCCCTGGTCAGAAGTCAGCTAGAATGTAACGCAGTTATCTGGGCTTCTCATGAATCTAAATATAGGCTCATGGTGGTGCGGGTTCATGACAAATTTTTGAGATATTTGTATATGCGTCAGTATGGTGTATACCCATTCAACCCATTATTGTACCTACCTTTATTTATATTGGGAATGGTACAACACTGAGTGCTAGAAGGGAACTCGCACTTACCATGTATATTTTTAAACTAATTAGGGTGAAAGTTCATAATGCTGATATATTAGGGCAGGGTACTTTTGTGTGCTGGACAGGTATGTGTGGCGACGGCGACAACCGGGGTAGCTGGCGGAGCCGCGCGCCCGTACCAATCTCGTAAGTCAGACGCCACTGACGCGCGCACTTCACGCTTTATACCTTATAGCCAGCGACATGGACATATTCTGTTGTGCTCTGAGTGAATTGAGAAGCTTGGCATTGATTGTTATTTTTTACAATATGAACATGTAATGCGACAGGCCTGTCGGTCTGGAGCGCCGGGGGTCGGGGGTTCGATTCCCGCCGAGGGTCTGCGGGTGTGTGTGTTTGGAGATACGGTCATGTGCGGCATGAGTGAGGTTGTTATCATTGATAATTTACTATTTATTACCATACATACTTTTTAACAAAGAATGGCTACACTATTGTATTAGGTATATAACCTGTAAAAAAAGTTGTATTGTCTGTCATAAATAAATAAAAAATAAATGAATTTATGAAACATTATTCTACTATACATCCAAGAAGTAACTTGAGCCCTGTCTTAAAGTTTTCTTTTTTTTAGCTAAGCTGGCCGTTTATATCAAAAGGGCAACGGCCCAAATACAAGCAGTAACAGACTTTGTAGGGTGATTTTTGTGCAAATATTATGAAGATAATGACAGACAATGACATGAAAGTTTATTTTAAGTTTATTCAGGTAACATAGTCCCTTTTAAACAAAAATTTAATAATAAGAATTTTATTTAATGCTAATGCTAATAAATCAAATATTGTGTGGATTGAAACTAAATGAACGAACTAAAATAAAGACTCAAAAATATCGGGCAACTATACATCCACAAAATACACTGAATCCTGCCTTAATAATTTGACAAATAAATTCTTTTCTATTAGCATAATCCATTTTAAATCTTAAGCTGGTCGTTCTATGCCAAAAGGTCAATGACATGGCTAATAAAAGTAGTGACACGCTTTGTAGGAAGATTGCGACTGCACGGACGGCGTAGTGGTTTAAGCGGTCGCCACGCCGCTTTCTACTGCGCTGAGTGTTGTAGGTTCGATCCCCACATGGGACACCACTTAGTGTGACAACAAATTGTTGTTCTGTGTCTGGGTGTTCTTTGTGTCCGTTTCATGTATCTATGTCCTCCGCTACACAGGATATATATTCCTAATGCGGGAGTTGTCTCTTAAAAAAAAAAGGTTTCTTCCTAATCATATGTATTATAATGCAGGTAATATTAGAATGAAATGAAAGTTTAGTGAACGTCTATCGGGAAAAAGTTGATCTACTCAAGTTAGAATTTGGAAGGCGTTAAAAGTTAGTTGACACTTATATAATTTGTAGAAAGCTTAAACTATAGGTACGGTCCAGCGAATTTATCACAGAAAGTTCTAAATTACTTTAGTGATAGTAATTAAAATAATAGCCAGCACATAACCGTCCCAAACTAGGCGGAGCCTGTGCTATGGTAATTAGAATGATGACAAAGATACTTATGCATAAATTATTATATAAATATTATAAATAAATTACATCCTGACCCAGAATAAATGATCATATTCATCGCACAATTATTAAAATATGGTGGAAATTAAGCCAATTAAACCTACTACCTCCGGCTTATCTGTCAAACCAAAAACTAGTATTCGGAGTCTTTTACTTAATCTACTTACTTACAAGTACTCTCTTTATGGATTGTTTAGGCATAAGTGACTTAACTTTAAAAATTGCTTTGTACACGAACCAGAAAGGTTAATTAAGGTCGTTGTGAATGATATCCTTTCAAATAAAGTCAAAACATTGTGCGCACGACACTTTAATTCACTACAATTAGTTCAACTCTGTAAATGCATTACAATATTGAGAAAATTAGTTCTTACATTGTATAAAAAAATGTACAAGCTTTTCAAAGTTCTCGTCAGTCGTATTTATTTAATAAAAATTGAAAAGCCAAGAAACACTACTTTCCAGTAATTGTGTCTGACGCTGTCTGAAGCCGTGATGATGTATTGAAAAATTCTAAAGCCTAATAAAAAGTGGCAAGGGCAGTTGCTTGATCTTAAACATATTCACACAATATATAATCATAAAATTTTATTACATTAGACTTTAATTGGATATAATAAAGAGACACAACACTCTCTAACGAGTATACCTATATGAAAATGTAATTGGCCTTTTGCTACAATATTTTTAACTTTTAAGAATTACTAGCTGTAAGTTTTCCTGAAAGAATAAAAATAAAATAAATGTATAAATTATACCAAATAGCTCCATACCAAATGCACATGCACCATATACAATAACTAAATCATCATCATCATCAACAGCCTTTACTAGTCCACTGCTGGACATAGGCCTCTCCTTAGAAAGGAGGTTTTGGCCTACTACACGCTGGCCAGTTATAACTAAATAGTTATAACTATTTAGTTATTGTAAATGTAATGGTGCATGTAAGTATATTGTACGTTTATTTATGAAAGAAATGAACAAAACAGGCGTCTGTGACAAGTTTTATTTAAAAAGGTTTAGTGAGAAAATTTTGTGAGTATTGTATAAATCCATACATACTCGTAATATATATTCAGAAATGAACAAAAAACAACAGTTACCTCTTTTACGCCATTTAACATAAAAAAAAACAATTACCCACCACAATATTGTAAATATAACTTTTTTGAAACATACTATAATTAAAACCCTAGTAAAATATTAGCGTTAGACTGGTGTCTAAGACAAGCACGGGACTCTGGTATCCGTAGGTAGACTTATAACGCATAGTATCTTATATATAAAATTCTCGTATCACAATGTTAGTTACCATACTCCTTCAAAACGGCTGGACCGATTTTCATGAAATTTTGTGTGCATATCGGGTAGGTCTGAGAATCGGCCAACATCTATTTTTTATACCCCAATTTTTTTTTACTTTGACAATTTTTTTTAAATAATTTATATGGCAAAACAACGTTTGCCGGGTCAGCTAGTAGTAGTATACATATAACGCATCTGAGATAGATTTACTTGCACGAAAACCTAACTAACAATAAGGATTATTATCTGTTAATATTATTTAAAGGATTGGTAGTATAGCTATCGTTACTTACACGGCTTTCGTCCCAACTCTTTAAAATTGGGAAGTAAAGAGAATATTTATGTACGTATTATATGCGAGATACACATGTTACAATTTATATGTGAAAATGAGGACTGTCAAGATTGGGCCTCCGGTCAGCAGTGGTCGATAGGCAAATGTTTGAATGATATACTAAGTAATATTTCAAACTCTAACTTATAAAGAGCTGATATAGAATAATACTTAATTCTGTAAGATAAGACAGGGTTTATTTATGCAATCCAATTGGTCTTTTGGACCGGTTCGTAAGTGGCATTGATAACAGGTGTCAGGATATCAGTATCGATAATGAATATGTGCAAAGTGTTCTAACTGATACGGTCCTTTTTAGATGTTGTTTGCACGTTTTCTACCACATGAAATGATTAGTAACAATATAGATAATAATAGGTTTTCATTAGCTGACTTGGTGGAAAATTATACAGGTAAGCTGATACGCCCTTGGCATCTACGGAGAAAAGGAGAATGTAATATTGATCTTGAAATGTAATCCTAAACGGATAATATTGTTATTGTTATGCAAGAGTTTGTAAAACAACGCTTAGGTATCCTATTGAAATTACTTTGCCAATTGTGGCAACAAGTCCAGTGATATAAATATGTAAAACCGCTACTGTAGGTATTGATTTCTACAGGAAGTTCAGTCGTTTCCCCTTCAACTAGTATGAGTTTAAGGTCATACTTTTGACGCCACTTCACCTTACACTATATCTATAAATATTTTTAAAAGATTGCGTTGGTGACCATGAACGCATGAAAGCAATATGGTGGCCGTTTTCCTCTCGCTCTCCTTAGAGTCGGGTTGCTTGAGAGTGCAGCCATAAGCATAACTGAACCGAACCCCTGATTTTCAGGAAGCATATAATCTGCGCAAGTGCCTCAACATGCGCAATCTCCTTGCATCGTGTGTAAGCACCCTTAGCTAGTACCTTATGACAGTTTACCATTTGCACCGTTGTTCAGTTTTATAAAAAGTAACATAGACGAAATGAGCGTGAGTGTTAATGTCATCATTAAAAAATAAAATTAATCCTATTATAAACGTAATAACCAAACCAACAAAGCCTTTTTTTTAAACATCTAGTTTAATCCACAATATTCAATCTACCAAAACCTTCATATTATTCTTCATGTCATACAAACATATTTTGAGGCAGTAATCAGTGGTGATCATGACAGTTGATTTTTCATTTACAATAAGTACTATGATGGTTAAAAAACATTTTGTGAAGCACGCTAGCATGTTGCCGAATTCTTTTAACTCGAAAATTTGTCATAGTTCTCTTAAGATTAAGAAACAGATGAAACTATTATCAAAACTTCTGTATCCGATTAAAACCCTATTTTTTTATCCACTTTGATGTAATACGAACAATGTCATTAATTATCTCATAAATTACGCTGTCATATAAAACATCGCAACTCATAACGAGTATGCAAAGTAACTATCTTACGGATACGTGTATTGTACACGTGTATTGTTGAGTTATAAACATTGTGCACGTGTCACACACAACATGCTCAGAACCAATATCCTTGGACGATACTAGGTATATGGATATTCACAGGTTTCTAGGAAATATCTTTGATGTAATAAATTACTTAATCTGCAATCATATTGTCTACTTTTGTAATAAGGTTAAAAGATTGAAATATTAGATTCATTTGGAGGGCTAACTGCCACGAGTATACTCCATTTCCATGTACCTAAACCATTAAACCAGGACAAACCACTATCTATGCTAAAATTTCAAATAAGTTCTTTCTACACAGTTTCCGATTTAAAAATAAATAACACATTGGTATCTCACATACATACTTACACAAATTTGCTTAGGACCGACATTGCGTACTGGATAATCTATGTAAGCTGCGCAAAGGATGCCTTCCAAGAACGGGATTGTTCCCAAACCGACCTGTTTTTTTTATTATTAGTGTTCAATAAAGTTTAGGATCTTAGAATCTTAAATATTCTCAGATAATTAAAATAATTTAGCTACCTGAGTGGACCTTGAAGTCAAACCTTCGCAGACGGAAAAAAGATTAATGTACCTATTTAAAACGATGTTGATTTCACAATACCTATACTAAGATAACAACACTAACACTAAGCTGAATAACAACACTGAGATAACAAGGCATAAAAGTTTTTGTTTGTTTATTTACACACGATAATTTCTGGAACTATTAGTCAGATTTGAATGAATCCTCTTATCGTTATTTTCCAGCTACAATTCTTAGAATCGACAGTGTCCATTAACGCAGGTGAAACGGTATTCAATATAAAAAATAACAAATTTCTCAACAATATAAATTAAGGTAACAAACATTGGCATACCCCACCTAATCAGGTATTTTATCTTTCAGGCAGTTGAAATCCCAGTAATTCTATCCTCATAACACATACACCAATAATAAAAACAGATGTAAAAAAAAATTACACCGACCTTGTAAAGAAGCGAGAAACATTCTTAGTAACATTTTAGATGTATATGTTTAATAATTAAACCGCTTTAATAACACCCCAAACGTAAATAAAATTTGCCAAGTGAAATTTTATAAATAACAATCTTAAAAGAATATTTATAAAATTTTATTTGAGAAAAATGAAGATAGCCTTTAATCTTGAGTACAAAGTGAATAGAAAAACAAGGGATTAACTTTAAAATAGATTTAAATTAATAGTAATTCTTTCTAAAAATACATAACATTCATTATTCTCTGTGAGGGTAGCACACCATTATACGAATATATGATAATACGTTTCCAATTATTTTTTTAATCCCTACGACAACTTCTAAACTAAACTAAAAGCAACTAATGAACTCGTAGATCTAAACATCATATGATTTTGTCAGTCCATTCAGGTAACTTTCTGGAACAGCTTACTTTTCTGGATGAAAGGTATATCTGATAATATGTGAGTAAAATTTCATGATGGTCAGATAAGTGATTAGAACAAAACGTGAAAACATTAGAGAGAAATAAAGAAACCCACTTTCGTTTGTTCTTTTTAATTTATCTTCTAAAAACTATTCCCCCAATTTAATTATTTACTAGTAAATAAATTATTTCTTTGAAATTAAGTACAAAATCCGCTCCATTCCGTATTGCGCAACGCAAAAAGCCAGAGTGCAACCCCAATACCTGGCTACGAATAAAAAATAAAAATAGTTAATGTTCAGAGTTTGCACTTTATGAGAACAAATACGACCATCTGTAAGAGTAAAGTACAGTCTAGCTTGCAGTAAATATTTTTCTACATTCGAGATAAATGTAATGTCTGTTTGTGTATTTTTTAACAGTTACAAGTTTGTACTTATTTACATTAATTATCATCATCATGTCTATTAGTTTACATTACTTTTTATAGTTATAAATTACCTACACTGCCGAAGACAATAGTTTCGGTAAATCATTTTGATAAATCCTGAGATTGCCCGCAAGACTGTCTTTTTTTTTTTAAACAACTCAAACATTAGGAATATATCCTGTGTCGCAGGGGACTTTACAACTATACATGAAACCGACCGGACGAAAAGAATACTCAGATTCAGAACAACAATTTGTGTATCATAGAAAGTGTCGTCCCATGTGCGGATCGGACCCACCACGTTCGGCGTAGTAGTAAACTGCGTTGCGACCGCCTAAACCTCTACGCTATCTATGCATCCATGCCTTAAAGCAATACGGCTACCCTTTATATCCCATTTGTCTGACAAACACGTGATGACGTAAAATCTTGACACAAAAAATGCTTAGTTCACAGGTCGTCATGTTTCTTTTTTGCATACTTTTATGATCAATTATTCTTTCTTTGCAAAAACTTGGACTTACAAACCTTTAACCAGTTACGTTAGTTTTTTAACTGGGTTTAATTGTGAATTAAAACTTGTTGTTTTAAATAAAAAATAACAATAAATATTCTTGGCACAAGTAGTAGTTGAACTCTGGTTGCCATGATAAAATTTAACTTGCGTTGTTTGTACAAGTTGGCAGTTACATTTTGCACAGGGATATAAAATTATTAATAGATACTCATTTTATATACGTAACGTGACAAAATTTGACATCCATTCCATTAATATCTGTAAAACTATAACTTGTTTTAATTTCATTATATTTTGTCAACCAGTCGGTAAATAGAAACGTTACTGTATAGAGTTAACAAGTCTTTCATAACTTATTATTGTGACTTACGCGACTTCTATCTAAACTATCAAACACAACTTTGCAAGTAGAAGGGGTAACTCTGAGAATTAATAAAGGACGACACTTGTACATGTTGTATATATCTGAGCTGCTGAGACATCAAATAAGATAAGTAGAGAGAATGTTCTCAATCCAACACATAGTTGTAACACAACTTTTGGCCAAGAAATCAATCAAGGAATGCCAGTTTATGAAATGTATTATGTATATTTTGTCTCATTTGATAGATCAGCAAAACATTTGATATTACATAAAATTATGTATCTATAAAAAACTAAGCCTTAGAACTGACGACCGAAGCTAGTTCCAACCCTATCAGCTTCAGAATCACTCAGGTTCAGTGAGTTTTCCATTTACCGCCACATTAATCAGAACATGTACCAACAGGCACGGATAGGCCGAATTTGATATCCGTTCTACATTACCTCATGTTTTCCCATCGGGTACATGGCTGGAATGATCGTGTGTTAGGTATTGAATACTAAGATTTGTTGAATTTGCTTCAAGTCGGGAAACCTAAGTAACGGTTGTTTTTAAACGGACTTCAAGAAAAATAAATTTTCTTATGCAAATTGATTTTTATTTTCTGTTTTTGTTCTTATACACAAACGCTAACCAAAATAGAATTAATATAGAATCGATAGTAATCAGTAGTAGTATCGATAATACTACTATACTAAAACCAAATGAATTTACGAAGAAAAGAGAAAAGAGAAAGCAGAAAAAAAGAGGAGGTTATTAATACTTTGATACGTGGACTTTTTCAAATTGACTGTTATTCATAATAACTCATTTGATCAAAAGTCTGAGAAATATTTATTCAGAGATAACTTTGTTAGTTCTGAGGCTAAAACAATATTTACAGATCAATGAATCTTTGTAGAAGGAACCTGCCGGAACATTCCATTCGAGTTCTTTTGAAAAGCCAAAGCGTTCAATGAACGACTGTTTATTCGTTTAGATAATTGACAAAGAGGGGTGGATGACTGTCAAGTCTAGTCAGCATATTTTTACTTTCAAAATAATAATAATACATTTTTTTAATAATACATATTTTCACACATCTCACACACGGCGGTCTGATTCCAACCTAGGCAGAGCCTGTACTATGGTAATCAGACTGCTGATAAACATACTTATACTACTTTATAAATACATACATATTATAGATAAAGTACACCCTGTCTGGGTGTACTTTATCTGAAGAACAAATGACCGTGCTCATCACACAATTATTTATATATATATATATATATATCAACAGCCTTTAATAGTCCACTGCTGGACATAGGCCTCTCCTTAGAAAGGAGGTTTTGGCCTACTATACCACGCTGGCCAGACGGGTTGGTAACAATTATTTGTACTGGGTGGGAATCGAACCCACGACCTCTGGCATAGCAATCAGGGTTACTAACCACTAGACCAACAGAGTTGACAAATGACAGTTTTGGTACAATCTATACATATAAAATTACTTGCCCTGACAGACAAAATTATCAACGCAGAGCCTAAATCACTGGGGGCAACAAACTTGAAATTTTGGCAGCTGATGCTTGTTATGTGGCAAGCATCCATTATGAAGGGATTGGAAATTATATATGAACGCATGTATGAAAGTGCGTCATTTACGTCGTTAGAAATATGAAATAACCACGCGTGCAAAGCCCAGGGCAATAACTAGTTTCGTATTAAACAAGAAAGGTTTTGCAATAATTAGTAATCAATTTAAATCATTATCAAAGAAGGGTATAATGTTCAATCAGAAGTCCTTAACTAATTAAACGATAAAAAATAAAACAGTGGCACTCCGGGAGTGCCGACAGAATAAAAACTTCAAAATTTAAAAGAAAATGATTATAACTGGATTTTTTGTTTTTTTTATTCGTAAAGTTCCGACATGAAAAATTTTTACTTTAACAAAATGGATGTTTATATAATAGAAACATCCATTTTGTTAAAGTAAAAATTTTCACAAATCACAAAATATATAAAATCACAAAATTAACATCTTTAAATATTAAAATTGACTTTACAAGAAATTGACCTCAAAACCAAAATAACTGCCTGTCAATTATTTTCCAAGGAAAACGTCTATTAATCTTTTGGAAGGGAAACCTCTAATAATCTTTATATATTTAAGTTGATTACATTCGGCCTCGTTTGACCATAATTTCAAAGCAATCTTTCCGTAAATCTTGAAACCAACCACAAAAGACTTTAACCTGCCACAAAAGCTACGATTGCATATAAATATTTGCGTATAATTTGGGTCAATACCAAAGTTGATATCAAAGTTATTCAAATACATAATAATAAGGAGAAGTTACTCCGTATTCTTTAAAAAATATGTTAAAGTCGTGTAGTTACGAACCGATATCACACATTGGCTATGTTCACTTCAATGAAATATAAATAAACGAGCAGACGGGTCAACTGATGAAAAGTGACTACCGCTGCCCATGAACGCCTCCAACTCAGGAGTCACAAATGCATAGAAAAGACATGAGGCATTGTATTCGATATACTTTTCAAGTGATTTATATTTAAACTGGTTATTCTAACCTATAAAATAAATGATTTAACTATAGTAAGGCCTATGTCCTCCGATGGACAATGTAGACTGCGATACGCTGATGATGATCACGATGATGAAGATGAAGACAGTGATGACGTCACTGCTTATTATCACAAAAGCTAATACAGAACCTAGTTTTTGAATTAAAGTATAAAGAAACAAATTTGAATAAATTATCCAATGTTTACAGAGCAATGAAAATGATAAAAATGTTACAGATTAATGAAGATAAAGCATGTGTTTGAGCTTAAAGAATTTCAACACTTCAACAATCTACAAACGCACTGAAAACCCATCACACCAATGTGAATACCATATTCAAAACATGACCAGACAGTAATATTTACTAATATAAAGTATGAACTTTTGTGGATAACAAGTAACTAAGACACGATAATAGTTCTTATATTGCTAACACCAGGTACCAATACTAGTATTTTACTAAATAAAGTTCATAGACGTTATACCTACTGTGATTGGCTCTAAGTAATTGAAGATGGTAATTTTGGCAAGCTTTGCCACGTCATGGAAACAAGATTAATTCCAATCTTAAGAACATTTGGAAAAACAAACCGATAAGATATTAGGCAAGTGTGACTTTTAAAGCAATTGCGCATTATTGCCAGATAAAAAGGTATCTTTACTGACAGATGATGAGCTATAAAAAAGATAATAAAAACACTTTGGAAACTATCGGCTATTTATTTTTGATATGATACACAGATAAATAATACTTTATATTCAACTGCCTGAACACTTACTCAGGGGACTTCTTTATTAAGCTAAATAATAAATTAGTTTGCACTAATTTTTACGCGCGTTCCTCAGTTCTTTGATATAAGGCAAACTGTTGTTAGGTGTTCTTTCAAAATTCTTAACAACACACTGCCCACTGATGTCAATGAATGTGTCTCTATTATATAGATCCAAAAATAGTAAGTGAAATGTTTGTTTGTCGTTCCCCTTTTGCTACTTCTTTATTTATTACCAGTCTTCCACCACCTCTTAAAACATTTTAATACTTAGTTAATATCCACTTCACTTCATCAGCATTTCAGATGACCATGACCAGAACTCAGGCAAAAGGTAACTGGTGTTTTAGGCAATAGTTACCGTATTGGGCACTAAACTGAGAATTTTATTGCTAGAACTTATTAAGCTGATAAACGAGACAATCGAAGATTAAAAAGGATATAGACCTAATTAAAGATTTAACATTTTATAATGTTATAATAGTATTAAAATCGTTACAGTTTGTTTTGTATTTGATATTACACAATTTAAGAACAAATATTAAATTTTGATTATTGCGAGCTTTATAACCTTGTTTTTCTCTTACAAGCTATTTTAGGATGATGATACCGATTTCGAACGTGAATTATAATATTCGGAAATGGTACTTTGTGTGGCATGAAGCCGTGTTTGATACGACCAGCGAAGCCGCCGCCATAATCTAGTTATTAAGAAACTACTCTAGTTTCTCAATGACTAGATTATGAATCTGTAGAACAAGTTATCGTCTGCGGTATTTCCGGATCGATACGACCTTTAAATCTTCAAGAAAAGAGTGTACTCCTTCCTAAAAGGCCGACAACGCGCTTGTAACTCCTGAGTTGCAGACTTTCGTGGGCGGCGGTAGTCACTTTCCATCCCGTTTGCGCGTTTGCCCCCTCTATAACAAAAAAAAAGTTTCTCATCATGACGAGTTTATTTCTTCATTACTCATTTATACGTGAGGTAATATTTTACAAAAAATGATTTAAATGTGTTTATTCTTTTATAAACGTTTTCATCATTCATTTATTCATATAACGTTTGCGTCTATGAGCTAAGCGTTACTTTATAACAATGATAAACTGTGAGGTAAACGACTGCAATCACATTCACTATTATCCTCGTATTTACGTGTCAAACATTTGGGAACAATAAAATAGAGTACAACATAGACAGCTATTTCTATGTCAGTCTTGAGAAAGTAGGCATTAAATTTATTTAACATTAGTTTTTACTCTAATAATATTTTTCTGAATTAATAGTATCCAATAAACCGCTAAACACAGCTGCAGCAGAGTGTTGCTGTGACAACTCTTGCACCTGAAAGACGTTATCCTACCAGTAAGTAGGTTTTTCTTTTTGATGCTATAACTTCAACAATAAAACAAATAAAATACAATTTCTTTAGTTTTTTTTTTCGTCACATGTAATTTAGAAAACTCGATTCTGACCTTTGTTTAGAACAATGAACAGATGCGGTACTAAGTATTTAAATATGGACGGACCTGCTGGTTTTGCCGAATATATTTGTAGTAGGTACAGCGATATATGTTACTGCTTGAAAAACAATCAGATGTATCTTATCTCTTTTTGTGACATTAATGCACTCTCAATTTATGGTTTGTTTTTACACATTCGTTATTCGTACGTGAACTGCCTATTTAATTTATGCTCTACGTAGATTCATCCATGTTTTTTCTAGTGCAAATTACAGTATATAAATATAACCTACTAATGTCCAACAGAGCTTTTCTATTACAAATTAGGTTGCTATGCAATTTTCGGCGAACTGTAATAGTATATTAAGAGACAATAAAACAAACAGATAAGACAATAAAACAGAACTTCGATGTAAAACTCCCGGTATTAGTTCTGTATTGGAAAAACTACTTGTTTCTACAGTCAAAAAATTCTTTATGGTATAGTCGTTTAAAAATACTAGTAGTGATGATCACCCATAATTCGAAATTCGACCGTAATTTATTTAATTATATTAATAACTAAAAAAAAACCATGTGCGTTTTGTACTGATCAGCCTAAGTTCCTCTATGAAAGCATTGACGAACTTTGATTGTTCAATAAATTTGGCTGATAAACGAAAATGAAAGAAAAAACAATCGTGTGGCTCACAGAGTGTAAATAGGTAACGAATTTTACCTAGAACCTATTTTTATCTGATCATGTTTTATCGTCATATATTATACATGCAAAAGTACGTATATAGACTAAAACATTTGAAGTAGATATATTTTATAATAATTGCCCGAAAATGCCAATATGGAACGAATAAGAACTACCAGAGACAAAGAACAAACATTACATTCGATTAGATGCGAACATGCACATGGCAATATCGTAATTTAGATCATCAAAACATGCACTTATATTCAAGTGTTCTGGTAACCGTTTCCTTATCAAGTTACTTATCTATATTATTTACACATGTTTTTTTTTTATTATTAAAGACAACTCCCGCATTAGGAATGTATCCTGTGTCGCAGGGGACTTTACAAACATATATGAAACATATATGTATCCACAAAGAACAAACATATATGTATCCACAAAGAACACCCAGACTCAGAACATCAATCATCACACTAAGTGTCGTCCCATGTGGGGATCGGACCCCCAACACTCAGCGCAGTAGTGAGCGACCGCTTACGCTACGGTATCACCATTGCCTGTCACTGTCACAACTGTTACAAGATCACCTGCTACTTAACAACAATACAATTCCCATTGAGGTCGGTTAACTGGTGGTCTTGTGTACCTAGTTCACGGATAGGCACAGGCAATCGGGTATTATAAAATTCGACTGTAGGCAATCTTTAGTACATATAAAAGCTACAGTGTAATGTCGGCAAAAAGTGCGGTTAGACCAGAAAACTATGCCAGGCTCATTCTTCTGTACTCCGAAATCTGAATGTTCTTCTTTTTTTTTTTGTTTGCCTTTAATTCAATAGAAGAAAGTTGACAATAATTTAAAAATCTATTTAATCCGCGACTCTGAACTTTACTTAGAATCGGTTATAGAATTAATAACAGTAATTATTTTCCGTTTACCTTGAAAGAAGGTTACTTACCTTTTACAAATAAGGGGGGATTTATACAACGTACAACTTAAGTTGTATATAATATGTTCTGTATCAGAAGTCACAAGGTCTTTTGATATTGATTATTTTAAAATAAACATATTGTTCTTTATCTCGCACGTGCAATGTAAACGACTTATTAATTATATTTATTTTTCGTATCAACTGCTAAAGTTTTGTGATTAAAATATCGTATAGGTATTTACATACACACATTTCTTTTTTTCTGTCAACTAACATATCTTAACTTTTGGTTTTCCGCATATGATAGCGGTTATTAAATTTATGCTAATTAATAAATCTGTCGGTTATATGAGTCATTTTTTTAAAACTTAAAATAGACATCAAGTTGAACAATTTATTGTATTTCTGAGATACATTACTGACCTGTAATTCTCGGATACTTGTATTGTTATTATTATTATCTTTTGTAAAGAGAGCTATGTCCAGCAGTGGACTATTAAAGGTTGTTGTTGTGATTAGAAACATTGTATTTTGGAAAATATAAACATTTGGTGGTAAAGGTCGCGGGAAGCCGTTGGATGCAAGCAGCGCAGGACCAGTTGTTGTGGCGAACCTTGAGGGAAGCCTTTGCCACGTCTTTCGACTGATATCGTGATGATGATCATATGGGGCAGCTATAGTACATTCAATCAACTTCCACGAGCGAGACTTTCGTTGAGCACTTTCCATTGAGTGGAGCTCGGGAGCGGAAAATTCCCCGCTTTAAATACATTAAAATAAAGTATTCCAAAAATAGCAAAGCGAATAAATGCTGTGGTAATTACACGCAAGCGAGTAAGAACCTTACACTGTCATTAGCATTTAATGAAACAGCTACTGTATTACGTGATGTAACTCTCATCATTCGTGAGCTCGTTTCAGCGACACGGTGTTAAGGCCACTCTTTTACCTTACAATGAAATATTTCATTTGATACTTATGTAATGGTATTTTAACCTTTTTTAATGGCAAATAACGGCAAACAGATTTTTTAGATGTTTTGATACTACTATGATATAACAAATGAAATCAGTTTTATTCATCATCAATGTCACAAAGGTAACTCTTGTAACCCGAGGCCTTGTTCTTTCATGGGCCTCGGAGGAAGCCACTTGAGGGATCAAGCCTCATAGTAGGATGCACTCGCATCGGCATCGAGCCCTCGATGAAGTAGACCTCGTAATTGATAGCCGATGGGACTTCGGACATCATTTCCGAGATCTGATCCCCAAGTTGGTTGGAGCAGCGCGTGTATTGGCGCGGCTGCTGCCCAACATGAGGGGACCCGATGACTCCTGCAGGAGACTCTACTCGAGGGTTGTGTTGGCCTTAGTATAGGCGGGGGCCCTGAAGGCCAGCAAATTCGCACTTCTGCGATAACTGTAGCGTCATAGTAGTTGACGCAGTTGATCACTTTCAAAGGATGCTTCGGGGAAAAGGAGCCATCGCCTGAGTGCCACCAATGTGATGGCCGGACCGTGGACACGGCACTCCATACGCTGGCAGAATGCCCGGCGTGGGTGAAGCAGAGGCGTAACCTCGTGGCGGCCATCGGGGTGGGATTTCTCTCGCTCATGATAGCTAACATCGCTAACATGGTTGTGGCCATGGTGCGAAGCGAGAGTGCGTGGAACTCCGCCGTCTCCTTTTGTGAGCAAGTAATGCTTGCAAAGAAGATGTCGGAGCGGGACCGGGAGCGGCTTAGAACTCTCCCGGCCCGCCAGGCCCGGGCACGGGCCAGTTAGCCCCGCAGGCCTGGGGGTGACAGGTGAGGCCATCTGTCACCGTAGCAGCAGCAGGCCCGAAGGCGGTGAGACGCGCTGCGCCAAGCACCAAGGGAACATAGGGGTTCCCACACAGGGAGGGGTCATCTACCCGCCGTATCATCTACGGCGGGTAGATCAGGTGTACCCTAGAAAGGCAATCCCAGATACGTCGGGGTACCAGGGATTGCCTTTCTAGGGTACACCGGTTCCCCGGCTACTGGTACCCGAGGTAGCGGTTTTTAGTCGGTTCGAGTCTCATATAGCCACCGGTAGGTGGTATCCGAGGGGATTACCGCACAAAAAAAAAGGTAACTCTTGTAAGAACCTAGTTTGAAATAAAGATTAAGAATGTCACGCTCGCCATTCTTACAATATCTCAAACACAGAAGTCATCATTTTTAGTTTGTATTTGTATGTTCTTTCGTATAATAAATAAAAGTATTAAATATAATAACGAACCTATTTTTCACCGTATTTCGGTTAGCTGCCTTAATATTCCCAGTTGTTAATTTCAGGGGCTGGCGCAGTGCCAATGGTTCGTTATGCGTATTGTCAGTTCGTATTATATAAAAGTTATTGTGGAGAAATGGAATTACTTTGTTTATATTGTATATGACAATGAAAACCTCACAATAAAATTTATGCCTTAATTATTTTTTATCCGTAGCGCTTTATTGACCTTTCAATTACTATCGCTGCGTCAATATAAATTATTTCATTAAAGACAGGTATTTGAGCAACGTGGTTTTTAAAACAGGAGTTAATATTTTTTTACTAACTAATTATTATTGACTAGCTTTGGTCCGGGGCTCCACCCGCGTTTATAGCGGTTATCGCGGTAAAAAGTTTTCTGTTTTAGGCCTTCCTTGTCAATCAATCAATCATAATGACAAATGTGATTAAAATCGGTTCAGCGTTTTAGCCGCTAAAGCGTAACAGACAGACAAACAAAGTTACTTTCGCATTTACAATATTGGTAGGTTATTCAAATATAGATACAAATATGAATGCTTTCTTTTTTCTTTCTTTTTTTTTGTCAAAGCATTACAAATATATCCTGTGTCACGGACTTTACAATCAAACATGAAACGGACAAAAAGAACACCCAGACTCGGTACAACAATTTGTGAATCACACAAAGCGTCGTCCCATGGTTTGAACCACAACACTCGGCGTAGTAGAAAGCGGCGTGGCGACCGCTTAAACCATTACCATTAGTTAAAAGCTAAAGACAAAAACAAAAAGCTAAAGACAATAATATCTTGAACCTTAACTGAAATATTATTGATAAATTGCACCCAGTCATAAAACAAATGATCGTACTAATTACATCACACATCACATCCGTCCTGGGCGGGAATCGGAGCCACGACCGCTGGCTTCGCAGTCACTTCGCTAATCATAAGACCAACAGGACAGGCCCATTACGAATATCAGAATATCAAACATTTATGAAAAATAGATAAAAAGTACTTTCAGTAGTTACTAGGAGTGCAGGAAAAAGATCACGGTAATAAAGTAATTTATTTATCTCAATTACTTATACAATACAGAGCCATTGTCTCTTGTCTCAAAAATGTGTAGAGAGCGTGAATGTATTTTTTTAAGAAATTCAAACAAAGGATGTACACAAAATACCGACAGTAGATTTTTTATTAACAATTAAGTTTATTTCAAGAATAAATTTTAAAATTGTAACTTGCGCAACAAATGAATAAAGTTCAACATTGAAAATGGGCAAGGTTACTAAATAAATTAACATATCTAGAAGTCACAATGAGTAATCCCCTAGTGTACTTAATCACTATGGGCAAGAACGCCTCATATCCGAGGCCATGTTTTTTCATGGGCCTCCGAGGAAGCCACCTGAGGGATCCAGCCTCATAGTAGGAGGCACTCGCATCGACATCGAGCCCTCGATGAGGTATCTGGAGCTCGTACTCGATGGCCGATGGGACTTCGGACATCATTCCCAACTCCCGCATTAGGAATATATCCTGTGTCGCCGGAGACTTTACAAACAAACATGAAACGGACACAAAGAACAGCCAGACTCAAAACAATAATTTGTGGATCACGCAAAGTGTTGTCCCATGCGCGGCTCGAACCCACAACACTGAGCGCAGTAGGAAGCGGCGAGGTGACTGCTTAAACCACAACGCCATCCGTGAAGTCACAAATGGTTTTTAGAATCAACTTCCACGTAACTGATCCTATTCGCAGAAATAAATACTGAACGCAAGACATTTTAATAAAATAAACTAAGTTCATTCTTGTTTGCCTTGTTAACCGACTTCAAAAAAAGGGGGAAGAACTTAATTCGGAGGATTGTTTTGTATTTTGCATGGTTGTTACCTCGTTTCCAAAACAATTTGATTTTTTATCTGAAATGGTATAATTACTTCTCGTTTGGTCCCACTCAAATTTAAAGGAAAAATTCCACCGCTAAGTATAAAAGTTGAGGAATAAAAATATATTTATTATAATTCGTCCTTATGTGGGCTCGTTGAAGTCGTTTTTTTTAAAGTTATTATTTATTTATTCTAACAACAACTCAAAACAACATCAAACACTTCTTGGAAGGTCACCATAGAATTGGATTTTCCACTTTCGAGACACGATTTAAGTAGAAAATTTTCCATTTTAACTTTATTCTGAATGTGTTATAAACGTGATACAAAGTGAAGGAAATTTGGTTTTATGTGTTCGTATACTAAAGAAATAAATTGGGAGGAAATTTGAGGGTAAAAAGGTACTTGCTTTTAGTTTCAGGAGACTGTAAGTAGGTCTTTGAGTTTATGCTTCCATGAACACAGGTCAAATCGTAGTATAACTACATACAGCTATACATTCGTCTAAGAATATTTACTGACATGGATAGTCTTAACATTCTAATATACTAAGATGACCTGATTAAGCCAAAATACTTTATAGTACGAGTAATATTAATTAAATAACAATACTTTGTAAATCGCTTTGTTTTTATACCATATATGTATGTTTTCATGACATGGAGGAAACAGCTCAGGTGGCTAGAGACAAAAAGTCATTTGATTCATACTTTTGTTTATGACGTTACTATCTTATACAATTTAAGTAACATTTAGGTAAACTGCGACTTACAAAATAATGTGAGTTAAAACACACATAAATAGCTAGTGTACTAGTAGTAACAAATTATTTGATTAAAAGATTAGTAAATGTATACTTAAATATTTGCAGTTTAAAATCACTAAGTTTTTTTTCCACATCGCACTTCAGTATAACTATTTCCTCAAGTAGGTACCTGTTATTAAATGTTCTTGTCACCCTAATGTCAATGAGTTTTATAAGTGAATTAAGTGAAAATGGAAAAACATGCATATATAGTTTTTTTTTTGTAAACAAATATAAACCGAAACCGATGCAAATAGACCAATAACATATTCGTGCATATAAACATTTACAAGAGGGGAACCCGCGACTTTTGACATTACAATATTTGCAATCGATGTCACTAACGCTGCTGCACTGTGTCCGTATCAGCAAGAGAGATTCTTTAACACACCACACCACAATTTAGAATAATTAAATAATCCAAAAAGTAGTTGTAAGTTTAAATGTTATGTAATGCTTTGTAAATTAAAATATTTTAAGCGCTGCTGTCTGCACACAACGTGGAAGTCTTGACAAATTAAAACGTCCAAACAAGCTTCCTATTAGCTTATACTGTGTAAACATAAATTCTGTTATGTATTTACAATCACCAACGTGATAACTGTCACTGATTATATCATTTCCTGTTTTGCCATCTGTGACACACTGGGCAGGGACAAAACTAGCTCTTGGTTCTTGATATAGCTCACAAGACGCAATTACCACGCAATTTACGTGATTACTTTACTCGTGAGGTTTATGGATTAACCTTGTATGTCATTGTAATATAATAGTTACTATTGCTTCGTAAATAACAAAAGAATATACATTCACAGGTAATTGATAAGAGCAGGATAAAGGAGATTTTTCACGAACTATTCATAAAATAACTCGTGAAGTAGGGGAACGCAGGGTAATGAGAGCGGTCGGGCAATGGTAGCTATGGTGATTGAACGGAACCCATGAACATTCGCGCAATCGTAAGCACTTGGCTGCTTCCGTCAACTATCCACAAACTACGCCTGACGCGCTCGAACTGCTAGTGTCATTCGTTTGGTCACGAGGGACGATTGCGTGTTTTTTGCTCCACGCTTACAAAAAATTGACAATTGCCAGGATCAAGGTAAGCATGAAATTGTATTCTTATTTTATTGTATTTATGCTTATTATATCCCTAGATTAATTTACTAACAAGTCCAATTAGTTGTATTGTGATTGAAAGTAGAATTACATATTTATGGTGTTACTTTTCAAAATTGTGGTTAGCGGCTAATGGTAGCCTAGCTTGGCTCTCATTACGTTTAAGAGACATAAAATACCTTATTTTTTGTTTTAGATGCCACGTAAAAGGAATCGAACAACCACAAAAAAACATACCAAGAAAGAAACCAAAGAGATTAAAAGTAATTATATAATTAAAAGTTTGTGTTTAGACTTGTTGACAATTTGTTTAGACACTGGAAAAAGTGGAGAGATTGTGGTACAGATGCAGAAGTTGCGGAAACTGGGCCCATAAAGAGTGCTCTGGCAGTGATAGTTCAGATTCCTATATTTGTTTGAATCTCTAAAGTCTGGATATTTTGTTTTTCATTAATAATTACATATTTACTTAAATGGGCTCTCATTAGCCGCATTTGTCGGGTAATAGGAGCCCCTGACTTTTTTTGTAAAACTATGATTGTACCTTAATACATGTCTGTGGTTGATTATAACTATGATTAAAGTATTCTTTAATAATAAAGGTCAGAGTTGATAATTAAAAATTACAAGAATTTTGACAAACGTGGTTTTTATCAAAACTTTCCCTTAGTAGGCGCCCATTGCCCTGTTCTCCCCTATCTCAGAGATCTTAAAAGGGAATCATCTTGGACGTGTCCCTTAACACATTATCATTTTAACTTTACCTCAATCTCACTCAATCATCGAAATATGTCGTATACCCGGGTCATCTGCAATAAACCTTATTACGACGCAACCATGTGGTATCAGTCGGTTTGATTCCAATGTATGACTTAATCGTTAAGTGATGGGCTGTGGCCGATTACATTCGGGCAGGACGTCGTTTAGTGGACCTTATTATATTATTACATATATAAGCCCTAAATACTCGTATATTTATTTTTGTCTTTATTGGATACATTTAACACATTTATAGAGATTAGTTACACATGTATACGTAACAATCGGCGGTCTTATCGTTCACGAAGATCTTTTACAGACAACCTTAATACGGATATTAGATAATAAAAAATTTGGGTAGTTTACATACACGTAACACATTACACAAATATACATCTATTCATATATATATTTACATATATATAAAATATATACTATACATAATGAAACCAACAGTACTTATAATGACAAATAATGATGACATGAATTGTGTTTGTACCTACAATATTACGAGCCACTTGGAATCTGTATGTTTTAAATATATACATGTATGTATAGGTATGTCCTAAAATTGCCTACAATTTGTAGTGTTAAATTGACGTAATGATATTCATCCCATTGTACTGGTACTAACATAGTCTTGCGATTACAGTTTCCTGTGTCAACAGATCACAAGTAGAACGACCTTGGGAGATCATCCAATTCGCACTTATTGAGATCACTTCACATCGTCGGGATTGAATCCCCCCTGCGGAGACACAACTGGAAGTTAGTAATAAACTGCTAGCAAGTATTGCTGTATGTTCCGTTCACTCCAATTAGGCTACATATAGACATAAGCAAAAGACAAAACAATTTGGTATCTGTCTTTTTGAAACAAAGTTCCTTATCGCGCTCTGAGCGGGAGGGCCAGACCGAAAAATGTGTAACAAGCCTTTTTTCCGACACTTCTGACTATAGTATTTAAACTAAGCAACGGATTTTAATGCGGTTTCACCAATAGACAGTGCTTCAAGAGGAAGGTTTATATATATGTTTATAATACATGCATATTTTCATAGATTTCAAAGATTTGTCGTAAAAAACAAGTTTTTGTGCGCTTACATAGTAAACGCTGGCTAATTGTACTGCACGGATGGTTTAAGCGGTCGCCACGCCGTTTCCTACTACGCTGAGTGTTGTGGGTTCAAACCCTACATGCGATGACACCTTGTGTGATCCAAAAAAATTTGTTCTGAGTCTGGGTGTCCGTTTCATGTATGTTTGTAAAGTCCCCCGCGACACAGGTTATATTCCTAATGCGGGAGTTGTCTTTTTAAAGAAAAAATCCTGACGAGATAGAATAAAAAAAGTAGGTAGTACGGAATTGTATATCTTTAAAAGATCTATAGTAGACAATTATAATAAAAAAATGGACCGACTTCAAAATAAAAAACATCAAACAAAAACTCCCTACCTAAAAAAAACAAAAAGCGAAAAATAAACTAAATTATTCATATTAATAAAAAATGTGCGACCTCTAATATCACTCTTGAATCACTCTATTGGTTAAAACCGCAAAAAAATCCGTTGCTTAGTTTAAAAGATCTTAGTGTACCAGAAAAAAATGCTACTTTATTTTATACTATGTAAATTGTAAAGATATTGCATATAAAGATGTCCTTCGTTCGGACCAGGGGTCCATAGAACCCTCACACCGGTTTTGTTTTCACCTTTCGTCCGATCCGTTTTTTTTTTTTTATCAGCAACTTTTTTCCTCCTGGCAACTACGGGCAAGTTAATTAATAATACAATTCATTTAATTAATTATCGAGCGACCACTTGTTATTTTTAATTATTATTTAGAAATGTGTAACTTTATAAAGCATATTGAATAAGTTATCGGAAAAATATTTCGTATAACTTTAATAAATGAATACCTATAGTTTTATACTTCTAATATAGCTTTGAAGAGCCAACCTCCTTTCTAAGGAGAGGCTTATGTTCAGCAGTGGACTAGTAAAAGCTGTTGATTAATGATGATGATTCGAAGAGTAGTATAAAAATATCATACAGTCATCTAGACTGAAATAGGGTTGAAAAGATTATTTTCAAATGCATCTTATAGATGTGGTTAGATTAATATTAGTTTGTTGAGCGGTTATAAAACTATACTATGTACTTTTGCACAACTGATAACATAAATAAATCATATAAATAGCTGCCATGGTACATGTACTGGCATTAAACAAATAGCAGAATAATACACGTTAAACAAATGGCAGAATCACCAACAAGGATGCTAAGGAAATAGGGGCTGGCTCTGGCACGATAAATAATGGAAAAATGATGAAAAATAATAATGGAAGCCGTCACGCCCATTCCAACTTTGTGATCAATGATGTTTTTTGTTCATTATTCATAACGAATTTGTTATGCATTGGTTTATAATGGCTGTCAGACATAAATAGAATATATAAATAGATATAAGGTTCAAATACCTATTCAGTTATAATTTGCAAAATTTACAAAACAAAGTTGGTAGAATTCTGTGTGATGTATTGTATCGTTAAATATTTATGTCAGTCAGAAACACGAAAACAAATAATATGATAATAACTTTTAGAAAACACTTATAAAAAGAAGATAAACATGGAAGTTTTAGAAAAGCAAATCCTTTATAATACTACAACATTTAACGGTAAATCGTACTAGTTTTATAAACAAAACTGTAAAAAAACTTTTAAGAACATTCATAGACGGCATGATGATAAAATAATTTTTTTGCTCAGTAATTGAAGTCAGCGACACACTATAAACCTGCTGGCTCGCAAACACTAAAACATGGGTTGACTATCATCGAAGTACATATAATACAACTTATTACTTAATGAACACTTGTTCACGTTATTGAAGTGTATAAAACAATGCTTACGTTGCATTTTACCGAGTGATTGAGGTTACCAGAGGTGCAACCGCCGTCGCGCCCCTCTTCAGGACAGTCTACCGGAGGACTTCTGTCTCTGAGACAGGACACCCTCAAAGACCGCTGATGCACTTGTGACTCGAGTTTTGAATGTCCATGAATAGTGATATGTAGTTACTTTTCATCAGGTGACCTAATTTCTCGTTTAAGCGCTTTATTTAAAAGAAAAAGAAATTTCTTATTCTAAGTGATGACCGTTTAGTATGCACTAGTAGAATTATATATTACAAATATCAACGCCTTATTTTAAAACTAGATATCCTCTTCTTGTCTTATTAGTTAAATAAACTGGGTTTACTTGAGTCTTTGCTATGTATGAGGTTATCTGGTCAAGTGGTTTACTAGTGGATTTAGCTTGGGGATATGGATCTAATATCTACAATATAATGTTGTTTGTAGTTTGCAGGCAAATCTTTACTCATTTTATTGCTTAAAATTTCTGGTATCAGACAAATACATTCGAATTACTAGTATTTACATACCAGCAGGTTTCAATTTAAGCCAGGTAAGTTGTGTAAAAAGTATATAAGTAAGCAGTATTACAGCAATAAGCTTATGGTGTTGTTAACTTATAATTACAAGTCCACTCTAGTTCTAGATAATATACTATCTACTGTTCACCAGCGTATTATTATATACATATACCACACATAACTACTTAACATAGAACGCAGTGTGTAATACCCCTTAATGTGTTCCTACCAAATGTACATTTAATTTCTCACTGAACGTCGCAGTTTTAACGCCTTTTGAGCTTCGAAATGAGACTCGAAGCTGTAAGAAACTGAACTGGGTTGTGTCAACAACACCCTGAATGGAACTAGGTCGTGTTCAGGGGTTTTTACTTGTTAATGAGAGCTCTACACTTTCATACAGCAAGCTTTTAAATTTGGAACGTGTGAAGCTCTAAACATACATACATACACTCACGTCTCTTATACAAGAAGGTGTAGACAGAGTCGTATTAAGCGCCCACGTTTTGCCGACTATAATTTTAGTCCCAATTACGTGATTGGGAGCAATTCTATTGCCGTCAACCGGGCATAAATATTTTCTAAAGAAACACCGCTGCGGTGGTGCATGTTTAGGTACGCGATAGCGGTAGCGTGCGCGACTACTGTGATGAGGTCTCGGGTTCGATTCCCGGGTCGGCCAAATGTTTGTTTGATCTGCAAATATTTGTTTCCGAGTCTGGATGTTTTCTATGTATAAATTAATTCTAATTTCTATGTATAATTTAAAAAAACTTGATGACCTTCCGTAAATGATGGTGGAGGATGATTTTAAACTTGGAACTATTTATTAAAGGTATTTGTTTTGGAAACTATTTTTTCCTTAGTAAATTTAATACATAATAACATCTCATTACAGTTGGTAGGTATACATTTATAATGAAACTCGAA
Source organism: Arctia plantaginis (assembly GCA_902825455.1). NCBI lineage: Eukaryota > Metazoa > Arthropoda > Insecta > Lepidoptera > Erebidae > Arctia > Arctia plantaginis. Next base: position 7,378,010 of record CADEBD010000308.1, on the reverse strand, counting down.
AAATAAAAGCTCCTCAGTCCCCTATTTATTAAAATGTGGAGAAAAAAATAATTACTGGATTGTTATTGGTTTTTAAAGGACTTTATTTTTAAGTTTTGAAACTCTGTTCACTTACAAAGTTATCCATCTCGATTTTATTTTATCTGTCTGTTGGATAGCCCTGGCTGTTTGTCTTGCGTGTCATATATTACCTAATTCTATTAGTATTTTGGACATGTGATATTAATTAATAAAATAATATTAAAAGGAAAGTAAGTAAGTGCTAAAATAATTTAGGCCACCTAAAAAAAGACAAGGATGATATAAATACGAGTTAATAGATGCCTGACAGATAAACTACACTGACCTCTAGATGTTTGGGACTATAAACGTCAGGCCGATGATAACAAAGTGCTTTTATACATCCACGTTATGAGTTTAAAAACTGTATTTTATTGATATTAAAATAACACTAGCACTGTGAATTAAACGTTACTTGTACTCTTGTGATCCCGTTCAGCTAATCTACAACGTTTATCTCACTAGTGGGTTCAGGTCGATACCAGCAACCGCTTGGACGCAATTCCTTAATGATACCTTAGCCTACAGCCAAGGTACGTCCTAAAATTCAATTCTAATCCACTTCTGTGTTCCACTTTCCTATTTCTATAGTTGACATTCAGTTGGAATGTTGGGACTGGCCGCTGCCTCAATTAATTAAACTCAGTCTCTTGCTATCCGTATTGCGCGTAATTTATTATCTATATTTACGGACCCATGAAGAAAGGTAGGATACTTATGAAGAAATTTCTAGCAATAAATTCGAAATCGTGTCCTTCAATAGGGTATTTGATTTATAATAAAATTCAATCATGCAATCTATGCAATGTTGTTAAGCTATTCATAAAATCGTTACATTTACATACGAAACCAACTAAATGAGAAGTGAGATACACATATGCCTTTTTAACAGTCGATGTCGTGCGCTACGTGCTATTTATTTGAGCGCTGGTCATTTGCATTCATCATCATCAGCCTAGCGCAGTCCACTGCTGGGCATTCTATTCGATTCCATTTTCGGCTTCCCACATCCAGCTTCTGCCAGCCATCTTGCGCAGATCCTCTCTTCACCTGGGACGTGGGCGTCCTACACTACGTTTGCCTATTTACGTAATTTACTTTAACAAGTATTAAGTACGATAGAGATCAACTTTCTTTAATCACATAATTTTGAGGTATAGTACCGAGTACCGTGAGAACCTTCTGAGATAAAAAGCTGTAAAACCTAATCACTTCAGTCCTTTTTAAGATAACAGAAATTGTAATCAACACACATTATTAGAGTCTCTTTGAGGGGAATGAATTCATTCCTTTTATTCTTCTGCCGCTGCCGTAGTCGTTCAATACCTGACCTTTTTGTGTACCTTACATACAGCTACAACAATTTCAAAGCTATGTGTTTTCGCTATTATTTGTCTTACGAAGTATCACAAATTTTGTTAATTGAGTTCATCATAATAGTACAAATACTCATTGTCTTTTTTTACTTTTTTCAGGTAAGTGTCTTCATGCCCGTACGTGACTACATTTTTTTAGTGAGTACACTACAATAATCCATAAGAATTTTTGTACTTACTTAGTTCATTTCGTAAATTAGAAAATTGGCCATTGGATGGTAGATTGGTAAACAAGCACTGCTGCAATTTATACTTTTTCATTTTATCAGAAACTTAAGAACATATGCCTGCAATATCTTTTGTCTGATAATATAATAGAGTAATATAAGTAGATAATATAATCTAACAAGCGAGTACAAACAATCGATACTTTAATACGGCGCCTGTGTCATACTGATTTCACACAGTCGCCGTATTAAAGAGTCGATTCGTAACCGCATAATATTTTATATTGCCAGTTTTAAATAGTAACAAACTCACAACCACTACAAATAACTATTTTATTGATATCAGTTTTATCATCGCTTTTTAAATTATAATCTCACTGATTAATTTTATCAATCTAATTATCACTCCCACTTCAGTAGGTATTATTTATTTTGTGATAAGGACGATCATTAGCATAATGAAATATTTTACTTCTTAATTAGTATTATAACTTATTTAGTAGTGAAAAAGTTGGTAGAGAGTTGCAAAATATTATTGAAATTACTATAATAATTTACTTAATAATACTTAATAATAATTACTATAATAATACATTTTTTAAATAACTTACACATACCTGTATAAATCATTCTACACAAAGTCTAAGAAAACGAAACTATCGATGTTCAGAGAGTTGCAAATATTAGATCTGTGAAAAAAAATTTTTTCTTCTAACTAGAACAAGTATTCTTCTTAGAATTCAGAGTTCTTCGTAGAAAACTTCATTTGCCTTTTTAACTTAAACTCCTATAGTTGAACTTTTATTCCAATTTTTTTTTAATAAATTGTATATGACATTTAAAAAAAACTAGTTTTCCTGTTTCCAATTTTAGTAAAACGAGCGCCAGTCTCAGCTTTTAAATTTATTTATATTGATTGAAAACTTTTCTTGAAGAGACGTTTATTCAAAAAGAAAATCAGATCCAGATGGCCATCTGTACAAATAATTTACATAGCTGGAATAATTATCACTCTTGGATAAACACTTTATGCTTAGCACAGTTTTATAACTGTAATACTATTAAATCAAATGCTACGGTGATTGCATGGAAATGAACTTGTTCCTGATGTTACAAATGCAGCAACCTCGACCCTTTACCATTCGTTCCAGTCAACTATAATTAAATGCGTGCTTTGAAACGCCTGATAAAACTGCGTCGTTGCGTTTATGATACTGATATTAAAAGTTTCTAGTATTTTTAAAGTTACATAGCCAAAAGGGCAAAACCATGTTACTTAACTTTTTACTCTTTATAGAAATGAGTTCGTAGAACTGTAAACCTAAGATTGCAAAAGACATAAATGTATATAAAATCTCGTCTTTCTCTTTATGTTATAGACTTTTGTATTACAGTGGAGAATGAAGATGTTCCAAATTCATTTGAAGATGAATGAAAATAATAGTCATCTAGGGACGATGGGTAGGCGGGTTGCAGGTCAAAATTCTGAAGATAGACAATTGGACCAGAGAGACAATTGGAGTGATACCTATATGTAGTTAAGAACACAGATTAAACGAAAATCCGATAATTGGCTAATGTTTAATTTAAAGTATAAATTTACTGTAAATATAAGCCAGTATCTATACTAATATTATAAAGCTGAAGAGTTTGTTTGTTTGTTTGAACGCGCTAATCTCAGGAACTACTGGTCCGATTTGAAAAATTCTTTCAGTGTTAGATAGTCCATTTATCGAGGAAGGCTATAGGCTATATATCATCACGCCAAGACCAATAGGAGCGGAGCACCAATGAAGAATGTTTCAAAAACGGAGAAAATTTATTACTATTGAGAGACGCAGACGAAGTTGCGCGGGTCAGCTAGTCTATTAATATATTCGTAATAATCTGTTTAAAACCAAATGAATAGGCTATTTTACATTTGCAATCTAATTAAAGGACACAAATTCATTCAAGCAATTACGTCCGCTGTTTGTAAGCATGCAAGCAAGCATTAATAGATATTTTAAAGGTTTAACTGGCTTATATAAGGGTCACATTCGTGATCAGTTTGAACTGGATACAGGTTAAAATCTAGTTCACATGCAATCATGTTTTGCTATTAAGTTTATTATGAGCATCAGTTCTATATTAATATTCTTCTATACAATATTATTTAAAAGTTCCTTCTCGCATTACAGCAATAATATTTATATACAAGCCAGTCATACCCTGGATATTTCACACTTTCTAAGTGTTTTTCGAGCCAGTCCCCCGGTTTAGAAAAATGAAGGTCACATTTATTTATAGGTAAGTTTAATACTTTATATATTATGAAAAAGCAATATTGCCATCTCGTCTAGAAATCAAGGACAAAATTATATTTAAGACTCGAATCATTGAAACGTAAATCAAAATAAATTTTAGTATTGAGCTAAAGGGTACGTTTTTTATGTACCTACGCTAAAAAGAGGAAAAAGGGGCTTACCTTCAGCCACTCATAAAAATAAGTGTATTGAAAATTTTTGCTTGTTAATATTTTTCTCGTAACGAGTTCAATTATATTTTAAGTGGTCCAACATGTGTGGTACACAAGCTATACTTATACCTTTTTATTTCACTAACTCCAATAATATACCCATATATTTATAGCCAATATTACCGTTAGTATTTTAACGGTGCGGTAAAGAAACTAATTTTTTTCTACTGCAACTCAAAAAGTCTTTGACCGGCGGCTTCGTCTGCTAAAATGTAACACGCATGTTTTAAAGTGTAAATTAATCAGAAAAGAGTTTTGGACATAAATAGTTTGGATAATAGAATTCTTTCTCAAAACATATAATTAATAATTGTAGTTTTATAATTCAATTTTTTTATCTTTATTCTTGTAACATTCCAGTCGCATGTCATCATTTAAAAGTGAAGCTATCTTTTACTTTTCTATCTTTTTTTCTTTCTATCTTTTTCTTTTATTATAGGGGTAATTCCCGGAAAGTATTTTGTTTTTTGTAGACTGAGTATTTGTTGGTGTCCGTATTAGTTAAGCTTGGGCTTTCACTAAGTTCGTATCGCCACTTCTCGTACCTATACCGCTTTGAATTTTACACATAATCTATAATAAGTATTTAACAAGCAGTTTTGAGAAAAATAGTTTACTAACTTAATTATGTCTACGAAGAAGCGAAAATTAATCAATGAACATCGTGTATTTAATGAGAAGTGGGAACTTGACTATTTTATTTGCATCAATAAAAAATAATAAAAAATTCACTACTTTATACAAAGAAAAATATAAGGGACATGTCGGTGAAGCAAGAAAAATTATTGTCTGAGTTTAAGAAAACTAACGCAATAGACCAGCTTTTTCTTCAAACGTAAATACAGACAATGAACAAAGTTTGGCTGATTCTTATGAATTTTTTTTGCAATAAGCAAAGCTGAAATATCATTCAGCGATGAAGTTTTTATTAAACAATGCGCAGTTGCCATGGCTCATTTCAAGCTGTTAACAAAACTGCTATGGAATACGGTGGGTTTCCAAAATGTTCTTGTATTGTGACCGATGGAGCAAAAGCTATGGCAGGAAACGTTACACGACTTTTACGGGTCTTCTAAAACCGGTTCGCGGTCATCGGCATAATGCTTCGGTTGCAAAATGCGTTTTTTTTTTTACTTGTATCTATTTGTTTCCCTAATAAAATAAATAATTAGACATTCAAATGTCTGACTCTCGGTATTAAGGTATCTATACAAATAAATTGCACAATACCTATGCCTTAAAACATTTTAATTCTTTTTTTGTCTGTCTGTCTGTTTGTTCTAAACGGCTAGACCGATTTTGATAATAGTTTACTACCAGGTAGCTGCCTATCTTAGGAGTAGACTTAGGCTATTTTTCCTCTGAGAAAAACCCTTTACCCGTTAATAACCCATCACTATGCTATCTAAAGAACCTTCTCAGCGTTAAGAGACCCTTCTCACCTGTAAGCATAGCCCTCACAATTTCAGCTCTCTTTTGAAAATTATAAAATCTTTTTCAAATAAAATAAAAATTGTCTTAAACCATACATTTTTCGAGTGTAAAATGTATGGTTTAAGACAATTTTTTTATTTTTTTGTTAACAATTAAATAATCCTTATAAATAATAAAGCGTAAGCAAAACTCATTTGCTTACTCATTACTTAGCAACTTCTAGAACACAGCCACACCTAGTTTTAAATAAATTAATTATAATTGACGATACATTTCAATAGACCAAACTAGGAAAATCACATACCTTATAGATATTGCAGTCCCGAACACACAATTTACAAAAAACAATATCCGAAAAAATAAGCAAGTATGCTGACCTGAAAGAAGAAGTGCTCAGAATATGAAAACAACACAACGTCTACATGGTCCCCACAGTCCTCTCCACGACTGGTATCATTTTAAACCATCTTCTCCATAGCTTAAAACAACGATTTTGAAAATTATTTCACTGTTAGAAAGATATAATATCCCTGAGTGCTATAGACTACTTTTTACCGCGATAACCGACATACATGCTAGCAGAGCCACAAGCATTCCTCTGAGCATATACACGTTTAAGGTACTAGGATTAGAAGAACAAAGAAGGATCGACAGATGTTTACTCTGCTCTACCTTTTCTGACTCTTTGATAATTTTATCATAATAAAAAAAAAAACGTTAGGCTATGAAAACGATGCCGTCTAAAGTGACCTTTCTACAATCTTGTCTCGTATCTGGTAGTGTGCCAAATGGGATGGCCCTCGACACTGAAATACAGCCAAACCACACGACAGCTTTAATGTTATACAACACTGGTACTGTACTTTATTGACGATGTAATAAATTACGTACCTAATTTTATTTAATCTATTATGTTATTATAACAAATTCACTCACTGAACTAAAATATAGAAAAGAAATAACAAACAACAGAATCATTTTGTATAATAATGTATAGATATATATCTGAGAGAATGTCCATCTTAGGGAGCTTATTTAGAAAAAATCTTAGTAAAGTAATTAAAACGAGCATCAAGAGTATTTATTGGTTATAGATGAAAAAATTGCGGATCTGGTGTTGAAAAGGAACAGTCTCAGGTGCCATAGTAGTGACTCTATTGGGGGGTTGTGCGGTCCATGGCCCTTTACGGGTGCCCAGTATGGGCGGGGGCCCTGAAGGCCAGCAACGTCGCGATACTGCAACGACCGCAGCGAGTACTGGCCATCAGGATCATAAGGGGTACCGCACGATCTCCTTTGAAGCGGCGAGTCTCCTGGCCGGAACTCCACCGTGGGACCTGGAGGCGAGAGCCCTTGCGGCTCTGTATCAGTGGCGCAAGGAGGCGCGGGAGTTGGGTCTGTGTCCTGAGATTCGAGAAATCGATGACCGGAAATCCCAACTCCGCCAGGTCATCATAGGGGAGTGGAGGGAACGACTCGGGCAACCGAGCGCCGGGCACGCCGTCATCGCAGCGGTAAGACCCGTTATGGATTGGCTCGAGAGGCGTCACGGGACCCTCGCATACCGACTGACGCAGGTGATCACTCTGAAAGGATGTTTCGGGGATCACCTCTGTCTGATACGCAAGGAGCCAACGCCTGAGTGCCACCACTGCGATGGCCAGACCGTGGACACGGCTCTCCACACGCTGGCAGAGTGCCCGGCGTGGGTTGAGCAGAGGCGAGACCTCGTGGCGGCCATCGGAGTGGGAGTTCTCTCGCTCGATAGCCTGATTGCGGCTATCGTGGAGAGTGCGTGGAACTCTGCCGTCTCCTTCTGGGAGCAAGTTATGCTCGCAAAGGAGACGGCGGAGCGGGACCGGGAGTGGTTTAGAACTCTCCCGGCCCGCCAGGCCCGGGAACGGGCCAGGTACCGCAGGCGACTCAGGTGCCGGAGGTCGCAGAACGACCTCCATCCTCCATAAGCGCAGGCCTGGGGGTGACAGGTGAGGCCATCTGTCACCCTAGCAGAAGCAGCCACGGGGGGGGGGGGGTCGTCTACTCGTCTGTAGATGGCCGAGGTATGTCGGGGCACCAGGGACTTCCTTTCTAGGGTATACCTATTTCCCCGGCTATTAGTACCCGAGACGGCGTGCGGTTTTAGTCGGTTCGTGTCCGACATGGTGATATCCGAGGGGATTTCCGCACGGAAAAATAAAGGTGCCATAGTAGTGGCGAGAGGGGAATATCTTTTCTCGTTAGGATTTTCAACCCCCTCAAAAGGATAAGGGATCTTTATGAGACCTTCAAGTTGGTTGTGGGGTTTAACAATTTTAAATCAACATACAACTGCTCCTTTGTATGTATAATATATTTCGGTATAGCGTCATTTAGAATATTTTCTTATGTTATGAAAATACTTAATAATATGCATTAACCAAAAACACCACTTCTTGGTTCTCTGAACTTAGAACTTGGAATACTTATTAACTTTTAAACTTTCGCATTCCATAATATATAATTAAATAAAATTTAGGACAATTAACGCGTTCATACTCATCATCAACAACCTTTACTAGTCCACTGCTGGACATAGGTTTCGCCTTAGGAAATAGTCAGCTTGTTACTATGGCTGGCGAAACAAGTAAACATAATCATAATTTCGTAATCTGAACAGTTCACAGACAAAGTTTTTAAATACCCCTAAAACATCGCACAATCCGATAGGATCCTGAGGTCAGTATTTAATCATTTTCATATTTATGCCTAAACCTCCATTATACAAAATACATGAATCTGAAATTTAATAAAAATACCTCTCAGCATTCAATGCTCAGCTTTACCTCCCCTACCAAAATTAATAGGTTGTCAGGATCGGGTCAACCACATGGTTTCAAGGGAATTCGAACCCGTGACCTTTGTGCCTTATAATGCCAAGCGATATTGACTCTTATTGTATACTTTATAACAGTCAACATTAGGAAATTGCAGCTAAACAGTAATACTGTCATGATACTTTTTTATTAATCGGAATAGCGTAAAACATTTTTTTTTTAATTTACATGTCTCATTATTATTTATACAAATAAGCAAAGCATGCCTTAAAGTAAGCGCCAAAATACACATATATTTGCAAATTTGACAGCTCCTCCTTCTTTTGACGTCCTTTATTTTGGACGCAATTGCTCGTAAGTTTATATACGAAACAATACTTAAAATAACGAAGTCAAACATGTACTTGGTATAATTATAAATGGCGTTTAGATTCACACTTAATAGAAACAAGCGATTTCAAACAGAATACAGTTGATAGCTTTTAATTACTACTTATATCTGAAACCTTTTGCTTTTTAAAACAAATCTGTGGAACACATTATCGCCTGCGATATTTCCGGACCGATACGACCTTCAAACCTTTAAGAAAAGTTGTGGCTTCTAACTTGCAGGTGTTCATGGGCTTCGTTCACTTTACACCAGATGACCTGTCAGGGCGTTTGGTCACTATATCATAAAAAAAAATGTTCTCAGTTGTCTGAAATTATTTATAAAATCTACATCAACGCAAACGGCTCCAATATAACGCTGATGAACCTACAAAGACACTAAAAATAAAGTACGAGTATGTACCTATTGATGCATAATATTAATGCTCAATATTACCAAGTAACCAAAGTGTTCTCGATATAAATGTATATATTATAAACAAACAGGTTTTCGAAGAACAACTTAATAATCCACGACTTGCAAAATAAACATCTTGAGTCCATCTCTGTTCCTTAATAGATCTCAATTTACCTGTTACAGATCTTAAGAAGATAATGACTCAGATTATTAGTATTTTTCTGGCTGCGCATATGTTTATGTCTGAGCTTACCCGACAAAAACATGTTGCCCTCCCATATTTACAATAAAAATTTAGACGTCTCCTGGACACTAAACCGCAGAAGTTGTTTTTTGTTTAAGTTGTTCACGGCTATCTCAACCACTAAAGGCACTTTCACACCACACCTTTCTTCACTTTCTGTTATAAGGTGTATCAAAAATGGTACATTTGGCCACTAGTTTAATTTTTTTTTTTTATGTTGCTTCAGGTATTAATGTAAGTTAAAAGGAAGTTGTGAAGTGAAATACTTGAAAGTATTGAGAAAAGATAATGTAAAGATATTTAAAGAGAAGAATTAAATGTGAATTGATAATAACGTACAGGTTACAAGTAATACTTATCAAGTTAAAAATTACATTTATTGCCGTGTTTGCCATCAATAAAGATAGTCATGAGAAAGAAAAATGACAAAACATTCTTGAAGAATAACAAATAACAGGCTATCTCTTTGAATAAAATCTATTAAAAGTGTACCGGCTGATGTTCCAAGCTGCCTTCTAAGATAAAAAAAACTGCCGTTTCGCTTCATAAACTAGTTCCACAATTTTATTAAGTACTTTGCTCAAAACGGCACATTGTAGTTGCAAAAAATAGAATTTTAATAGGATTTGAAACGTGTTGTATATCGTGTCTTAATTCGAGCTCAATCGGTGCAGAACTATTTGAGTTGTTGAAGCTTCCTCGTACACCAAGAACATTTTTAAATGTGAAGATGATTTACAGCGACTCACCTGTGCCAATCAGAACGATGAAAGATTACCATTTTTTTAAATTAAATTAAATCATTATCAACAGAAACCCCGTAACAAATTAAACGATAATCAACAAAATATAAGTAATTTATAACATACACACACATATTTTACTGAACAATTAGAGGAACAACCTAGGCAAAAACAATTGTTATTATCAATCAAAACTACTTTTTGTCACGTATGACAATGATGGCTTGCAACCGATGCCATAGTACGTCGATTATGATGAGCATCACCTTTAGATATGAGTCACACTAGACATATTAAATTATCAGATATGCTCCTTTGTTCCTAAATGACTACATGCTCGGAAGTGGAACTGAAAACGTTTCTTGAAGAACGGGACATGTAACTATTACATTTTTATTTAGTAAGCGGTTACTTAACTGACTGCGATAAGTGTTTTAAAAATCGTATGAGCTCAGATCAAATAAAAAGTTAAGATGGTACTCTGTGGAAAATGAAGTGAGGCCAAGTACGCCTGTGTACATACACAATTACACGCACACACGTACAACAAAACTACGCCTTGTCAGTCGAAAAGTCGTCAAAAATGTCAACAATATTTACAAGTAAAAATGCCGAATAGTTGTTGTAAAAGGGTGCAAAAATCAAACTACAAGAGATAGATAGTAGGATGGAATCGCATTACACACAAAGTAAGCGCAAAAAACCAATATTTTCAATAAAATACAATTATGATGGTAGCACCAGCCCACGCACACATGTTTACAAACCCGGCGTCACTTCGTTTTACGCAAAGTTTCATCTTAACTTTTTTATTTGATCTGGGGTATGAGAGTATGAGGGTATGAGATGACAGATTCCTAATTCGTAAATGACATTGTTGTTTAATTTTATTGTAACTGTATTTATTACCAGATATTAATCGTTTAGGTTAGGTATTTTCGAGCCGTTTAGGGCTAGGCTAGAACGCTTTGTTTGGCGTTCATATCATTTTTTAGGCACAAAACTTCAAACAAAACTTTTTTGGTTCCTATATTTTTTAAATTAGTGGATCTTTGTAGAGGGCTTTTATAAACTGGAATTGATAAAAATATTTGTATTAAAGATTGAAAAATATAGTAATGGCAATAAAATGTTATTGGGGTTAAAATGTTCTAAAAATAATATCCGTTTTAAAACTGCTTTAATTTATGGCACTTTTATTAGGTACGACTGTTAATAATAGAGACTTCAGTCATTTTCTTACTAATCAATCTTCCGTCATCAACTTAGCGCAACCACGATATTACTATTTAATTCCTACGTGATACAGAGTGGATCGTGGACTCTCCAAGGCTTTAACCATATGGGTATTCGTCCTTTTGCAAACATATAGTTTATTGTTTGTATTTGTCCTGAAATACTATGGTTTTTAGAATAAACATGCGTCATAATGGCATAGAAATAAACAGTTTCAGTGTATTTTGAGAGATGAATGCTAGATTAATTAAGTTGTAAAGCTGTTTATGTTGCTACCAATTACCCGGAAACAGAAAGAACACTTTTCACTTACACCAAAGCAAGGTGTTAAAGGTGAATGTTTTGTACTATTTGGGCCCCTCCATAATACATAACACCGGCCACGCGAACTGTGAACAATTATCGAAAGCTGCTTATTTCAGAATCGGCTAAAATTGCTCTTGGTTAACAAAATAAAATTTAACTGCATTGATTGCTCCCTTCAAAAGGGAATCAACATGTTTGAGCACAAAGAACTAACACATTGTCTATTATTACTCAAGTTATACAGTTTACTAAAAATATCAGTTACTAGACTACTTGGTCTGTGTCTCTCAAGGAATAAATTCCCCGTTTTTGCAATTTTTCATTGAAGCTCCAGTCATTTAACCTATTGACCGTAGTGTTATATAGCCCATAGTCTTCCTTAGTAAATGAGTTAACCAGTACTAAAATTTAGTTTCATTCGAACTAGTACTTTCTGAGATTAGCGAGTTCAACCAAACAAACAAACTTTTCATGATATAATACTAGTTTTGTTGGCTTTGTAGACAAATAGCTGTTCTTAAAATAATAATAATATAATTAAAGAAACTGAATAAATATAATGATGAAAATGAAGTTCTACATTCGAACCCTGAGGAAGTTTCCAAGAATGTTCGCGATTTAGTTAAACACGTTTCTTGTTATCATTATTTGGCACCTAACCAGAATTCTCCTTCGGGTGTAAACAATAATACTTTCTGAATCAGATCTTCATCATTACTCCGAAGTAAAGTGTGTCTTTGAATTTCTTCTTATTCATTTTCTTTGTTGAAATTATCAGTAATCTTATGAACAGGTTAAAGTGAATTAAGAATAATTTAGTTTATTCTTGCGTACTTTACTATGAAACATACATACCTACTACTAAAAAAAGGTGTTATTCTTACACCCTATTTTTTAAGGAGTAAGCTAGGAGGTGTATGTTAACGATGTTCTGACTAGCTTAGGTCGAGTTAAATACAAAAAAACTATTGGATAGGGTCACCATAATATCGGGCAAAAGGCGCGTAGGCAATGTAAGAGATCGTAACCAAATATCCATGACCCAGGAACGCAACTTAGAACTTTAGCATCGTAGTCTTCTTCTCATCAGCATTGAATTAAAGTACTAATTTATGTGTCAAATTCAATAAAATGTAATGGTTATTATTAGTTTATAATTGTTTTATTCATTTCTATTTTCATACTACAGCATGGCATGTATTATTTTTTTAATTACTAATTGTATTACTAACAAGAACTATAAGAACAAAACACAAATCTACTTAAAGAGATACCGAATATACTTTGCCGAAGAGGTTTTTATTTTTATAAAGGTAGTAAACGGTAATTGGAATAAGCATAACTCAATGATAATTATTTTCAAGCGTAACGACTAAGGCACTTACGAGCAAGTGGTTGATAGACAACCCAAACACACTACCACTAGGTACTATTTACGTCTAAAGTACATATTCCAAATATATACTGCTAAGCCGTATAAACGTAAGTGATCAAAGCTGATACAAACACGAGTTAGTGACTAATGTAAATAGTTTGATCATTACAAAAATGACTAGCTGAATGAGTCACAAATAATAAAAAACTATGATAATAGTAAAAAATTATGCACACGACGATTAAGAATCCCACTTAAAGTCTACAACGCCTTCATTATAATGAAATAAATCCAGGTCGTAAAACAATTCGTGAACACAAATTGTTATTCTAGAATTGGGATTTACAGATTTAGATTTACAGTAAGTCAAAGATGAGAAAAAAGATCCTTCGTTAAAAAAGCTTTAATGATTGATAACACTATCTAATATCAGATTAAAGACCGAATTGTAGGGATTCAAAGACAATAAAGTATTACAGCTTTCACTAATCTTTAATTGTTGAGAAGTTTATAGTACACTAGCGGCCCCCTCCCCCTCCCCCCCGACTTCGCACGGGTGCAATGTATCAGATCAAATTATAAATCTATGGAATTCTCGAATTTTCTCTACTATAATATGCATGTACAAATTCCCAACCCTATTTTAAAACAACCCCATATAATTACTTATAGGGGCTTCTTAAGGGTAGTTATGAAAAATTAGTAACAACGTTTTTTATTAATTTTAATAAAGAGTATTTACTGTGAGTTTGAAAACGCTACTACCAAGAATAACTAAGTTTCATATAATTTCCCAACCCCTATTTTGCAATCTTAGGTGTGGGATTTTTAAAAATCCTTTTTCAGCGTACACCTACGTCACCTAAAGAATATTTGTGCAAAATTTCATGCGTTTAGACCCAGCGGTTTCAGCTGTACGTTGATGGATCAGTCAGTCTGTCAGTTTCTTCTCTTATATATATATATAGATTGACTGAAAGTTCTTTGGGAAGAAAATTCTCAATTATCTAAATTTAGTTTAACCTTACATATGACTTACAACATTTAGCGTCATGACGCGTAATATTTTCAAAACAAACTAAAAGCAATTTTTATTTAATAGGTAACGCATAGGAAACAGGTGTAGTACTTTATTTTTATTACCGTTGAACCTTACTAAGAATAATATAGGTTAAAATATGGGGCTAAATAATACCGTTTATTAAAAAAATATCATTTTAAAGTATACAGTAATAGATAATAAAAAAATCCACTCTATCGTATTTTTATGATTAAGGAATCATTTAAATTCGAGTTGATATTATTAGTTACATGTGGAGTGAATTTCAATTCTTGTGAGTTCCTTTACACCATGTGCCAAACCAAGCCTAACTAACTAGATTTTATGTTTTTGTATAACTTAATTGACAAGCTGCTGCTTGACAATAGGGGTCACCATGACCACTACCGTTAGTATGTGCCGTGTTATCTAAACTCACTCTTCTCTTTAAGTTCTATGATTTTACTTTCAAGTAGAAGAATTACAGTCTGTTAACCGTAGCTTTTCGTAAGTACTGAAGGAGAAGAGTCCAGAACTAGGCGAACAGTTTTAGTCCTTTAAATGCTTTATTTAATAGTAGATCACTATAAAACCCACAGAAAAAAGCTGGAAACCGTAAATAAATAAAACTAATGTAAAGCTTTTCCAGTTAGATAATCCGAAATAAAATGTAAATTGAATCTTTTAAAACTTATTCAAAGCTTAACAATATTCAACATTCGCTATTCAATATTCGCTAAAAAAAAAGTGCGACAATCGTTAAGAAATAAAAAATAACATAATTCGTCCAAAACTTTAGATACAGAATACGTTACAATAGAAGTGTTATTTATAGACTTTGTCTTCATTCACTTGAGGCTGATATTTAGAAGTTTAGAAGTTTTTGGCCTACTATACCACGCTAGCCAGACAGATTGCTTCTACTGGTTACTAAATTAAATATATAATTAGAGATGTATAAGCATTATGATTTCATAGATTTTCATACTGCTCTGCGAACCAATCTTAACTTTAGTTAACTCATAATTGCCTTAGTCGCTTATAAATTCTTAATATTAATTGACATTAACAGACTCTTAAAAAGTAATGCCGGTTTTTATTGATTCTTTCTTTTACGCTTACGTTTGATTGATGTGTGTAAATTTCATTGTCTATTAGAGCAGTGATAACAGTTGTAAATACCCGTTTTTATTCCTTTTAAGCTATAAAGGAATTGAGGAATTATTAAGGCTCTAGTCACGATGTTGGACATTCTTTGGTATTCGCTTAGTATATTAAGTAAAGTTTTCAAACGTAGATGTGACAATATTTATTCATCGCGCGTTGCAATCATAGAATATGAATGTTTTTATTTACATATTTTTGTACATGTTTTGTACGAGACACCTTTTTCACTTATGTAAAGCACTTCAAGCAAGTCGGTGTGAGAAACGCACAAAGCTATATCCAGAGTAACCTAAATAATTGTACAACATAACAATTTAACCACAATTTCTCAAATGAGGACCTTGACGAAGTGGAAAATTCTTTCGGATCTCCTGCTCCTCGGGTCTAGGAGCTAGGAGTATGGGTCATTCCACTATAAACCAGAGGACCTTTACCATATTATTTCAGGTCCTCCCCCGAATTGACACCCCCCTCAATCGTGACGTGGCGGCCAATTTCGTCTTAATTCAATCAGGCCACCATCCTATCCCCTACCGCAGCATTCAATCTGCCACTAGAGGTCCCCACTCTATGGCAGCCCGCGGCCCCGTCGGCGGCTGGTATGGTCGCCGACGTCCTCTACGCTCGAGATCGGCCCTCTCCCGATCCCGTTCAGCAGTCTCTTTCTGGAGCATTACAACTTCACAGAAAGAGACCACTGCGCCCCATCCCTCCTCACCCGCCAGCATGGCAGCAATGATTGCTGGCGGGGACAGGTTCCTTCCGATGTGGCCGACCAGGACTTCGCGTTCAGACGCTCACGCGGGGCAGTCTTCCAGCGTGTGCTGGGCGGAGTCCCAGTCGGCTGCGCAGGGCTGGCATTATGCCGTCTCCTCGCGTCCGATACGATTCAGGTACTCACCAAAGCAACCATGCCCAATGAATACCTGCGTCAGTCGATAGGTGACGCGACCTCCCTCCCTACCTGCTCAGGCTTCGAGGTTAGGCAGAACAGCACCGACAGCGCGTTGGCGTGCATTCTTCCGCCGCATTTCGAGCGCTTCCTGGTCTTCCCCGCTCTCACCCCAGCAGATCGCGCGAGTCTGGTCATAGACCCTCGCGTCCATATCTGCCAGGATATCAAAGGGCGGGAAACGTGCCAGGACTGTCGCCGCCTCCGACGAAATAGTGCTTACGATCCGAATGGCCGCTACCCGCTGCGCTTGATTAAGCTTAGCTCGGTAGCGGGAGGAGGCCGATAGGCGCTTGGCCCATATCGCTCCGTAGAGGGCCATGGATCGTATCACCGCACAATAGAGGCGGCGAACTTCCTCCCGCGGACCCCCTAGGTTAGGCAATAGACTCTGTGGGGAGCCCGCCACTCAAATGAGGACTAGCTATGAAAGTGACAACCACTACTGACTATATTCTGTTCTTAGAGCCCCGCGTCCTGGAAGTTTAGAGGAAGCGATGCTAAGAGTTAAATATGGACTGTCTATTCTATCTGCTCTGTGAGGTGAAATATCGATATTCTTGTGGATAATGCTGCTTCTGTCCTCCTAGTTAAGAGATAAAAATAACAGTATCTATAAACACCTTGTAGTCAAGGATTACCAATACATTGCCCAATAAATTTTCCTTCCAGTCTCGACTCACACGACCTATTTTTGTTACGCGTCGTCAGTATTCGAGGAAATTTCATTTGTATTTGATGACGATTATTTCAGTTATAATATTTTCTTACAATTGGGACAGTATACATTTTTAGTCGATGATACTGTGAGTATAAGAGTCATACGATTAAAATACGAACAACATATGTCCGGATAATTTATCGTGTGTCATAAAATTTCAGTGTAGAAATGTATAGGTTTGTGGGTACACGAGTATAAGAGCAAAAGATACAGACTCACAGGAAGTAGTCTAATCAGCTAAGAACGACTTTTACGACAAGGTTGAAGTCAGCTTAACTGAGAATGACTAAGTTTATAAATAACATTATACTATAGACAAAGTAGTGCCCGAAGTATGATTGTTGTAATTCTATGGATGTTTTAATATCCTGAATGCATCATTATCATCACTTTATATACACTTTGTCGGAAGTACGGAAAAAAAAATAGGACACTATACTCAGAAAAAAGTTGTGTGTCCAAGTGTTTGACAAATATCTTATGCCGCGTACAGAGGCCTCCATTATTTCTAGTTTTTTTGAATCTCAAAAACTTGGTCTGATTGTTCTAAGCAACTCTTGGTTTAACGATCAACTCTTTTTCATCACTATCACCACCAAGAGCCTTTAATAGTCTACTGCTAGACACAGGCCTCTCCTTAGACAGGAGGTTTTGGCCTACTATACCACGCTGGCCCGATGGTTTGGTAGAGGGTTTATTACAATTTTTTCTTCTCTTAACAGTGCTGTTGTCCTGCGTATTTTTTCCCTTAGTCGACTTCAACAACACAAACGGGATGAACAGGGGTGGTGCACTCCTTATTCTTAATCCGTCACCACACGGATTACTCCTATCTTACTACATATAGGGTCTATCAATAGGGATGACCTGGTTTTGACAGCTCATAGCGGCCATGTTTGATGATGGATCTTTGACGTCTCTTGACATTTGTGTTCAGTAAGGTTTGCCATTTTATCATGTCACGTTTTACTTTAAACCAACGCTTGGAAATTGTCCAAAACTTCTTTCAAAGTGACGAAGGAAACCCTGTTATTGTGAATGGCGAGCGCTATAACTCGATGTTAACCGAATATTTCTTTCCGGAATTTGATGATATTGATGCAGGCGACCTTTATTTTCAACAAGACGGTGCACCACCTCACATTACTCGAGTGAACATGGAATTATGCGTGGAAAGTTTGGTGAATCGTTAATTTCGAGAAATGGACCGATCAGTTGGCCACCACGATCGTGTGATTTAACACCTTTAGACTATTTTCTTTGGGGTTACGTTAAATCGCAAATCCAAATCTACACAATAATCCAGCTACAATTTGTGACCTAAAAACCAACATTCGACGAGCCATAGCCGACATACCGGCCGAAATGGTGCACCGCGTCATCGAAAATTGGCGTGAGCGGGTGACCGTCTGCAAAAAGAGCCGCGGCGGTCATTTGGCCGATATATTATTTAAAAAATAAATTGCATAAAATTATCTATCAAATAAATCAATCAGATGCATTTTTCATAAAAAATTGTGTGTTTTATTCAATTTTTATACCAGGACGTTCTTATAGGTAGACCCCATACATACATAGGTAATTGGATAGGTAACAAAACTCTATCGTTATGGATATTCAAAACCATCAATGACTTTTGTTATATAATTTATTCTAAAAATATACCAGCACATATTTACTAGTATTCTTGGTTTGACTTTCAAGAATTCTGTGTTTGTATTTGTAACATATAATTTTCTTGTAGACGCATATATTTAACACCCTAATTATTTAACAGGCGGCAACACCAAACCATTATACAAAAGGCGCATTTCAATAGGTTTACTTTTACGCGATAATGGTAATGTAAAACAGTTTAGTACTTTAGTTAATGAATTCAATACCTAAAAATGGGTGATCCGTATTTCTAGCTTATCTGTTACATGGCACAACTATGGGCTACTTGCATTGCTTGTCTAAGAGAAAAAAAAGGACTATTAGAATAAATCAAGATTGACATGAAACAAAAACCTCGCTTGATATGTTGTATTTTTCTTTAAATCATCAAAAACTGGGATAGTTAGAGATTCATAAGACATTAGTTGAACAGAAAAAGAACCGTTTTTGTTGTCACGTTAAACTTAATATGACAATTGTAGTAAGATCCAATTTTTGTAGTAATACTCCAATGCATACTTATATTATAAACGTAAAAGTGATTTTGTTTGTTTGTTAACCACTAAACCGATTTAAAAAATTCTTTCACCAATGGAAAGTAATATCATCAGCGAGTAACATAGCTAGTTTTAACCGCGATAACCGACATACGGGCTGGCGCAGCCACGGGCAAAAGCTAGTATGATATAATTATAAAACATTATTAATATATGATGTGTGCATATGACTTAGATCATAATAACTGACATCTTACCCAACATCTGACGATGTTACACACTTCCGTCCGTTTCACACAAGCAAGACGAAAGATGTCAATCAATAAAAAGAACCTATGTGCTGAACACAACAGTTTCTTACAAATTCTAAATTAAAGTTTTGTGAATTATTAGCTTTTCGTTACTGACCGGTAGTTCAATAAATTAATAGTGAAGCTGTCTTTACCGTCTTCAGTAGCTAATAGTATAATAAAAAACAGTGAAGAAAGTTTATTATTCTTTCTAGGACATACTTGAATACATTATCTATATAATCAGTAATATTATTGGTGTCTCTGCTATATATAAACAGTTCTAGCGTTGTTCTGAAGGTCATATAACTTCTATAAGTAATAAAACTATCGATGTTATTTTTCAAAGTTGATATTGTTTATATTCTAGTCTATATGCGTTGAGAACTTTCTAACAGGAAAATGTATGAAACTAAGAATTAACATTCTTTAGAATTGGAGATGATATATTTTTTTTGAGAAAAACCATTTTGTATATTTCGTTTAGCATGTATTTCGATCTATAATAAGAATAAATTTATATTATGAAGTAATAAATACAGGACACATTTCGCCATTAAAATTAGGTGTAAATATTTAGTTTACATAATTTAAAAAAAAAATTTTTAAACAAAGTGACAAAAAGCGTTTGTGTGTTGTTTTATATTTAATATACTGACTGGTAATTTTTTTAGTTGGTATAAAGACGACAATTCAAGGTAGGTGCTTACTAAACAACATCAACATTATTAGTTAATGAATGATTTTTTTACGGTCATCATGAAATAGGAAGCCTGTTTGACATCTCATAGCGACTGTATAATGACTATAATGAGCAAAAGATTATTTTTTATTTTTGTTTTATTTATTGCCATGGTGGTGTGACGTAAATACCCGACATACAATTTCTCTGTTCATTAAACTGTGTAGGCAAGTCTTCTGATGGTAAGTGACCATCGAAGCCAGTGCATATACTCGTATAATAAAAATATTATATATTATTTTATTACTTGAGTCAACTTAATATACTTTTTTTAGCTAACTTTATACTTTCAAAATACTATATATAACATGTTTTGCATGGTTACATGATACAACTAACAGACACGGTTTAATTCTTGTTAAAAGGAAAAGAAAATCATTTAAGGGTGCCTAACAATAAGTTAATTCAGGACTTATACATATCAAATCAATTCAATTTTTTTTTTTTCAATTCAATTAAAGGTGCTCAATACACTACAAAACAAATACGACACATTTTCCATCTTAAACTCATGACGTGTAAATCATAATTAATCACATTAAAACGAAACAATAAGGTCACTTAACATTATCGCCATCTGTCGAAGTGAAGTATAAACTTTTCTGCTATTAAGGAGATATCCATTTTTCCAATGACTTTATTTTCAGCACATCCTGATATTTTTCAATTTTATTTAAACGATGTATGGAATGTAGTCCATTAAGTACTATTCCTAGCTAGATTCAAATAGAAAATAATCGTAAATGAATACAACTACATGCACAAATAATATTTTAAACATATTTTAACTTCCTTTTCGGTAGTATTAGAATACTCGCTAGTAGACACTTGAATTTTACTAAAATGTTTAGTAATTATACCATAGCTTTTGTGAAGAGCATACATTGAACACACATTATGAAACTGTGGGCGCATAATACGTGCAAATACGCCCCAGTCTACCCTTATTGCAGGCTTAGTCCCGTTGTCCATTTTATTCCAATATTATACTGCCCTCAACTTGGTAATTACAGAGTATTCACACGATGCCTTGCGTAACATTACATAACGTCTATGTTGTTAATGTTATGATATGTTACTGTATCAATTTCAAGCGATGTTTACTAATCTCCGGTGACGGCATATCTAAGTTTCAACGCAGAATGTTTTGGTATAAACTTCATAACAATAGAAACATTCATAGATGCATAGAAAGTTCTTGGCAAACGCAAGTAAAATGCAAATGACATCACGACAGACCGGATAAAGATATATTTATTCAGGAAGGAACATTAATATAGAAGATATATCGCTTGTTGTTGTTGTGTTCGATCCAGACATGGGACAACAGTTAATGTGATCATTTTATAGAGGTTTTCTGAGAGGAAAAATAGCCTAAGTTACTTACTCCTTATATAGACAGTAACCTGGTAGTAAATATTATCAAAATCGGTCCAGCCGTTTTGAAGATTACCCGAACAAACAGACCGACAGACAGACAAAAAACCGCTCGAAGGATCTATGGACCCTCGGTCGGAAATATTTACTTATATACTTACTTATAAATTATATACTTACTACGAGTATACAATATTTTCATTATGAATTTTATTGAGAATAGGTAAGTTATAGTAGTCCATCTAATCTAAAAGGTACCGTTTTACAGTTCTGACAGATTGAAGTATAGCGATGGGGTCAAAGACATCGATTACTACAAAAACCGATTGTTAAGATATATCGATATCATTTCTCGATTGTTAAGATATATCGATTCATGTACAAATCGATTTTGACAGCTGTGATCTTTGTTTACGTGAGATAAGCTGAAACTAGTCTCAAGCGGTGATTATTAGGGCATTTTAGGGGCAGTGAATGTGTTTTACGATGATTTATTTCTGAATAATTACGAAAGATTTACTTTAGTTTATTAACGAAAGAATTATTTGTCATACATAATCAATTCACTTTAATTCAACTTAATTGGTATTAAATTCACTGAAATTCACATTTTACACACAATAAATACAACAAATAATAAATTTTAGAAATATAAAAATAAAAACATTGTTTGACAATTCAACATGACAAGTGTTGATAGAAGATTAGATGGTAACTGTGGTTTATCCTTAGGAGAAAGACATGTACTCGTACTATCGCGGAGTTTTTTGTAGATCTTATTAAGATATACAATTCCATAGTACATGAATTTGGTCTATCTCGTAAGGTTTAGGCAGCGTTTGCAATGTAAGCGTACAAAAACGTGTTTTTTGTCACAAATCTTTGAAATTCTCTGATTTTCTCTTCTATAAGATGAATGTTTTATACATATAAACCTTCCTCCTAAATCACTCTCTATTCGTGAAAATCACATTAAATTCCGTTACTTAGTTTAAAAAGCAAAAAGTGTCGGCAAAAGTCTTGTGTTACAGTTTTCGGTCAAGCTCCCATCCACTCAGAGCGTACTAAGGAACTTCGTTTCAAAA
The DNA here is from genome assembly GCA_902825455.1 of Arctia plantaginis. Taxonomy (NCBI): domain Eukaryota; kingdom Metazoa; phylum Arthropoda; class Insecta; order Lepidoptera; family Erebidae; genus Arctia; species Arctia plantaginis. The sequence continues at coordinate 7,355,425 of CADEBD010000308.1, read as the reverse complement.
ATATTTAAACAGCTTTTTAGGCATAGGTATCGTGTAAGCATGAAAAAACCCATTGTCCTGACATTACAAACAGACACTTCAATTTATTTATTTATTTATATAGATATAGATTTTAAGGATGGGTATTAATTATCATTAAAATCTACTTAATTTTATTACCACTAGTACCTATATCAGTATTTTGTATTATTAAGAATGATAATATGGATCAAGTTACCCGAAATAAATTGTTTCAATTTGAAAAAAATATCTCTTATCATATTAATGGATCTTTTTTGAAGACATTAAGCATATAAATGTTTGTTTTGCTAACCACTTCACCTAAATTAAAAACGCTTATCGATAGAATTTTAAAGTGAGCTCACTTTTTATTAATTGTTTTCCCCAAATCTAAACAATACATAAATGATATGTCGCCGCTTACTATTATTGTATTGACTTTTCAAGTCAATCAAACATCTTTAAGTTATTGACAATTGTGTTGTAATATTTACACAACAATAATTGTAAATAGTGTAACATAATTTCCACAATATTACAACTTATAATTCATTTTAAAAGCAATACATACATATATGTAATTTATCTTTAAATACCAATCTAAAGACTGAGCTTTATACGAATGCATACCTTCGCTACTAATTCGTAACGCAAACTATCATATACTCCGTCTCAGTGCAGTATAGTAAAGCTTATGTAACTAACACTATCACGGAAGTTGAAATCCATGTAACCTAAAAATAATTGTATGACTACTTATTTGCCACCTCACTGGTATTAAGTAGTATTTCAATCGAAATACTGAAAATTGTATTGATTATTTGTTTCTATTTCCGTTCCCTACAACAGAACGTAATTGTCATTAATGATTTGAAATTGTAATTAGAATCTTGGCACTTGACAAAGTGTCTTCAATGCCACAGTTTACTGATTCACTTTCAGACTACCGCTAATATTAGTCTCTACTCAGCTATTTTGAACCCAAACCCGCCGGTAGTCGAGCCTGGGGAGATCATAAAAAGCGAGTCAATGACACTATACATCACTCCAATCAGTGCTGCCAACATTAAGTCTATATAATTCAGCTGAAATTTTCCATACAACCTTCCCACCCACAACGGATTTTGACCTAATACAGTGTTTACAGCTTTTGGTGTTTCTCCCTGAATTTAGGGTGTTTGTTCAAAGCATAAATAAAGCAAAGATTTAAAAAAAAGTGAGTAAGTAGTAAGATTAAAAGTACATACGTTGGTTTTATATTTAGATTTTGACATCGTGACAGTTACACATCTTTTAATAGCAATCCTGTTGATATGTTCCATGTCTAGAACTAAATCACAAAAATGACGAATTCTGAGATCAATAGCAGATAATAAAATACCACATATTTAGTTTAGTATATTACACATTCGTACATTCTACGTTATTTTAATTTCAAATCTTATTTGCAATAACCACGTTATTTTAAATTAAACGCACTATGGGAATTTTATTATAATTTGTTTATTTATTTATTAACTTTATGCACATAAGTACAATGGCGGACTTAATGCCATAGGCATTCTCTACCAGTCTACCTTAGGGTGGTGTGGAAATGAGTGTGGAGGTGCGCTACCCTTTGGTTGAGAATTATAAAGTTGACATAAAAGAAGTAATGATAGCAATACTGAGCAAAAAGCAATTAAATAATATAAAAATACCAACGTATACATACAAGAATACATACATTCATATTTATATATATTGTGTTATATATATACACATACATATTTACCATAATATATAAAGTGTCATATTTGTGATGATTCCGCTACATTCCGGTCAAGAAGAGCCCGCACCTTCGCCCTAAACGAATTACGACTGGTCGCTATTCTGATATCCATTCGCCTATCACATCTGTTTATATGCTATACTTTCTATTATATTAGATATTGTGAAATATACCCTCTGACACATAGGCTACTGCAGTTAGAAAATGGAATTTTAAGGTGTAAATGTGGAATGCTCCACATTTAATGCTCCCCGGAATGAGATCAACCAATATGATTTAGTCGTATCAGTCAATTATTGTTCCTAACTTATTGATAATGTGCCTGAATAATATTAAAACAGACCGACGATAGTTAAAGATATAGAGTATAATAAATAATTCCAAATAAAAAGATTTGAGCCTGTTAGTCTAGTGGTTAGTGATCCTGACTTCTAAGCCAAAGGTCGTGTGTTCGATCCCACCCAGGAGAAATAATTGTGTGATGACCACGATGATTTGTTCTGTGTTTGGCTGTAATTTATCTATAACATATATGTATTTAGAAATATATCAGTATGTTTATCAGCAGTCTGGTACCATAGTACAGGCTCTTCCTAGTTTGGGATCTGACGGTCGTGTGTGAGATGTCTGAGGTTACTTATTATTATTATTTATGTAATTATTATGCACTAGTATTAGGAATGGTGTTTTGTAATAATTTTTAAAATGTTAATAATTGTGATTTTTCTTTTGTCAAAATACTCAGATTTTATACTTAGCGCTTATTAAAATAAATAAATATTTCTGATACTCTTGTAACGTTTTATAACTAAATTATATATTATTATTAATTATAATTATTGTTGAAATTTCCTCGTCATAAAAAAGACGATGGCAACATTATTCAGTATAGCGTTAAATACGTTTTATCATTTTAATAACATGCTTTATTGTGTTCTAAATCACGCTCATTGAATAAGTCGCGAGTTACGAACGATTGTGAACTTAACAGTTCGCAACACGATGGTTTTAGGAAAATTGTGTACTGCAATTTTCCTTTAGTATTTTGAAACATTATATTTTATAACTGTCGGTAACTTTTACATTTTTTTTGGACAATGTCTGTGTATATCTATTTTTATAATTAAGAAAGACATTTATACATATACACATACATATTATCTTCATATATACTTAATTTATATAAGACATTATGCCTGAAAATTTAAAATGCAAAAAACTTTTAAGTTATGTGTAAGTTGTTTTCATTTTTATGGATCCGTACCACAAAAGGAAAAAAACCGTACCCTTATAGAATTACTTTGTTGTCTGTCTGTCAAGACAATTTATTCCGGGAACGCCTGAAATCAAAACCATATCGAATCCCATACCATACCCGGATCTACAGTCCCTTGAAGCTATAAAGTAATCAAACTCCTACTCCACTCTCAAAGGAATTAAAACTCATAGGGTACTTTCTGTTAACTATAACTCTGAAATTACGCAAATAACATCGTCTTATACTACAAGTACAGGGAAAAATTTGAACTACTATAGATTTGTGATACACTAAAAACCAAATATTTGTAAATATAGCCTTTATTTAAAGTATGTTTTTAATCATCTAGGTACAACGTATCTTATAAAACTCAAGAATATAAGTAATCATTTTTGGAAACTGAATTTCGGGCAAAGCTGCGATATTCGATTCCTGAACTATTTATAATATACACTACACTACACTAGTACTACAAATGTGTACGGAACCCTCGGTGGGCGAGTCCGACTCGCACTTGTCCGGATTTTTTTAAGTAAGAACTGCATTGATAAGAACAGAGTTGTGTTAAGTTTAAAACTGATAATAAACATGAAAGTGAAAAACAATCCACTGAATGACAGAAATAAAATATTTTTCAAAATCATATTTTTTGTGCAAAAAAATGCAACTTTATTACATTTAAATTTTCTAATCATGTTAAAACGAAAGTAAGAACTCATGGTTATGTAAAATATACTGAACAAATAATAACCAAACAATAATAGCAAAACTAAATTTGATTTGTTTTGTTGTTTGTCTATTTTTATTGATTTATTTCCAAGACAAATTACAATGTCACTTTAGAGTTCAGTAATGTTGCCCAGTATAAAAAGCTATAAAATATTCACGATAGAACATAATACACAGGCTCCAATATGAACGTTTTTGTAGTCCAATGTGGGGATCGGACCCACAGCACTTAGCGTAGTAGCAAGCGTCATGGCGACCGCTTAAACCATTACGCCATCCGTGCAGTCAAAAGCAATCAAACTGATGGAGTTCTGGACTGTAGATTTTAGACCCCGAAATGATTTATTGTGTTTAAAATTATCTTCAAAACGGAGGTAGAATGTGTGGTAGGATAGAGGTTCCCAGAAACATAAATATTTTAGATACTTATACTTATAGAATTATGTGTATTAACACGTATGTATGTATTAACACAGAATCTATGAATCTGCCCAGTAGATTTACGCTCGTTACAAGATTTTTTGTAATTATCATCTTGTGTTAATTACAAAAAATCATGTAACGAGCAAAGTAACTTTGTAAAATAAATTTAAAGAAAACCAAAGCATTGGTTGCATCTGCTCTAAATATATTATCTACACAATTTCCACTCTAAGAACTGAGCCTACTACCATAGTAGGCTAAGTTCTTACCGTGAAAGATGTGTAAGCTAAGTTCCATCCCTAGGTCATCATCATCATTGACAATGATTCAGAAAATTGCGTGACATTCTAAAACATTCTAGCATTTTTATTTGTTTCGGGAAGTACGAGAAAATTCGCTAACGCGATCCCATCTCTACGTTGTCATTTCGTCATGTTTCTGTCAATGCTATTTCCGTAAAACATTTACGACTGTCGTATTGTAATTTTTAAATTGTTTCGATCTGCAAAAAAACTTCAAGACTCGATATTTTACTCGCAATTTTTGTTAATCAAATTCGAATCACAAAATTTTTAGGATCATTATTTGAGATAACACTAATCTTAATATTTTTTATTTTTTTTATTACAATATATTATATTTATATATCTTATTAAATAAAGTATAAAATTTACGATTACGATTTTAATTCATATTAAAATCGTCGTGTTTAACATAATGGAACCAGCAGGTAGATAATAAAATGATTGTTTAGCGTGGACGCTGCACTCTATACCCGTAAACTGAACTGACTGGTATGCAAGAAAATGGTGTATGCTAAAGATGTGGTATGTGGTGGAAAAGTAAACAGAGGGAACTATTTCTCTCTTGTTTTGCCGGAGAGTGCACGATAATCGTCGGCCTTCATGAGCGCTTAATGAGGAAATGGTTCAAGTAGAGTTTTGCGCTAATTAGCAGAACATAGCAATAAGAACCAGGGCCGGGTAGTCTTAATTACTTCTTTAATAATAAGTATTAACTAACTTTTATTTGGGCATGAGTTCAAAATTTTCAATAGGTATTACTAGTTGTTGATAGGTGATTTATCTATAACTAGTTTCTAAAAAATGTAGCAAACTAAAAAAGCAAAAAAATATTTAAACCTTTCATGTGCATCGGATCCGTAGATTTGAAATAAAAAAAATTTAATTACTACAAAAGAAACATTTTCATATTCACAAAAATTTTGCTATTCATCATTAAAATAGTTAGGTTTATGGTAAAAAAAATCTGTAGGTAACTATAATTACTCAATTCAACCTTCAAGGTTGAATTGAGTAATTATAGTTACAGATTTTTTTTATCGTATCAAATTATATTTAGAAGATAAATGCATGCTTGGTTGTTACCGGGCCTAGAAAATAGTAATAATTTTAAGTTATTATAAATAATGTGCCCCCCCCCCTAAGTGAGTATACCAAAATACATACGTGTATATTAATTGTGTTTGTAAATTTCACAAACCTTTAATTTATTTATTAGCTCTGCTTAGTTTGGGACTAGATGGCGTTGTGTGTATGTGGTAGAATATATTATATTTGGTAGAATATATTATTATTATATTATATTATATATTTCGCTTAGTTGCAATAGATGATATGATAATTTATAGAAATTGAAAACACAAACAATCTAGGTATATCGACTGTATACCGACTCTAATAGAGCACCGATTGAGCTCAAATTTCGACACGATATGCAACCACAGAACAAAAAATGCACAACGGGGATTTTCAGAAGTTCAGCAGAGCTTAATACATTACTCTAGGAAACTTTTTTAATTTAAACTACACCTAATATTATAAAAATATTAAATAATGTAGGTAATGTTGAAATCTAATCTGTATAAATAAATATAATATTATGTTTCAACACAAAAATGCCACTAAGTAAAGGGAAAGTTTTGAAATAAACTCTAAATAGAACAACCCGACACTTTGCTCGAATTATACCTTTCACATGAAATCGTTTAGTTTTATTGGATTCATAATAAATTCAAATATATGGGCCTGTCCGAAGAAGATAACCAGCCAAGTTATCTGTATAATACTTTCTATAAAAATCTCACTCACTGAAAAAATTACCGGAACAATTTTTTTTATGAGGCCAAAACCTCCTTTCTAAGGAGAGGCCTATATCCAGCAGTGGGCTATTAAATGATGTGATGATGAATGATTTTTTTAAGAAATGAAAAAAGTGACCCCGTATTTTGTCTATATCTTGTCTTATGCATCCATAACAAAATCATCAAAGTTTTATGTTTCAATAGTAGACAAGTCCAATCATTTCAATAATTAATCTACCTATACTACCTACCTACATAATATTCCTATCATAATAATTGGGTATATTTTTAGGAGTTACTTACATTTTTAGCTGCTAAAGCCATATCCTAGCGTTTTGTCATAGTTTCAATTGATATTAAATAAAACATCATTTATAAATTTTATTCATTTAACAGTTACTATACGATTGAAACGAGAGAAACGCAATAAGTACCTACTTATTGCGTTTCTCAATCGAATGAATGCAGTTTTCATTTAATTCAAAATCAGAATGATCAAGATGGACTCTATTGATTGAACGCATCAATATAATTTGTAAACTTAACTGGAGTTGGAAAGAAACAAATGTACTATCATTGTTACATTGTTTCTGTTTCAAAATGAACTCGGATCAATACAATGTTTCCTTCAGTGTAGAAGTATTGTATCTCATGATGATTAACGGATGTCATTGTTAAAGCGCATTGTTTTTGGATTTCAATAATCAAAGAAATAATTTGTTTGTTTGTGGAGACTTGAAAGGTTAATGATGTTTTATTAATACACGACACAAACTTTTGTACGAAACTAAGGTGGCAAACAAACACACCTTGATGATTCTGATGATAAGCGGTTAAGGGTGGCATTACATAACATGATAAAAGCACTTCGACACTCGGATATCTAGTTTTAAACAGAAAATACGTTTGTAAAAAAATAAAAATAGCACGTATTTATGTGCCGTCAAAGTATTTCCACGATTTTAAAGTTCGTGGCATAAATATAATTGGCAATGAAATAAAGCATTTCTCGCTGCTCGCTTGCATCAATAAATCTTTAACATCCAAATCACCGCTTTTTAGGAAAATGAACTAAAATCCTCGTAAATAATTTGACAATCCTGTGGTATCAAAACTGCATTTTTGGCAACATTTTTTGGTCCCACAAAAAAAAAGTTATTTAAATACATACATACATACATACATACATAGTTATTTAAATATCAATAAAACAATAACAAAAGTAAACAATTAATTTATTATTATTTTACCACTGTACACAATTCGTAATCCCCGAATCTGGATCAACAACTTACATTGACTAAGCAGCAAAACTACCTCATTAAATAATTGTAAAACACACTAATATAAAACCTATAAATTATTATTGTTCGTTTAAATTTTTTTATTACTTATTTATTACTCTACCTTACTTATTTTAAAAATAAAGTAATTATATGGCTGTGTATATTTAGGTATTTGGAGGCATGAAATCAAAGGCTACGGAAAACACACGAAACCAGGACAAAAATCCAAAAAAATGAAACAATACAAAAAAAAAACCCTTAAAAAAATGAGCATTTATTCTAATGAACTCGCATTTGTTACAATATCCGTCGTGTTCAAAGGTAAATTAGAGACGCGTTTTATGTAAGTCACAACCATCTTTGTGGTTGTACAACATAAAACACACATGCCTCCAACTCCTCATTATTATGTTACACGATCTGTTATTTGTAAATCAACGCGGGAGGTAGACAGATAAAACTATATTATGTAGGTATACAGCTAACGCTCTATGGCTTTTGATTCTAGGGTTTTTCTAGGGTGTTGACGTCGTTGTGGTAAATAGGTCTTGCAAATGTCCTAGAAAAGCCGGGGGGGCTTATCCTCAGTAACACACACAGACACACACACACACACAGAGACTACAATACTAATTTTATTTTGTTGTTGATGGGACTTTGACGGCCCCTAGCCAGAGGTGACACATACCCGTAATGTAACCGTTTTCTTTGTTTTAGTGTCCAGTAAAGCTTTTAATATTATTATTATATCGTAATGGTTCTATAAAAGAATACTTTTTCTATGACAAGGAAAGTCATTCACCAAGTGAGTGAGTAGCCTTTTATCTCTCGCTGTTAAGAGGTTGGTCAGAACACGTTTGTAGAACCAATTTATGTTCAGATATATCACATGTTATGTGTGTGGTAACGTATTAAGAATACGGAGTGTCACCGCCCCTATTCATCCCGTTTTTGTCGTAGGAGCCAACTAAGGGAGCAAACTACGCAGGTAAACAACACTGCAAAAAGTAGGAAAACTTGAAATAAACCCTATACCATTCCATCTGGCCAGCGTGATATAGTGGGCCAAAACCTCCTCTCTAAGGATAGGCCTATGTCCAGCAGTGGACTATTAAAGGCTATTGACGGCTATCCGTATATATCTGTTGATTATTTTATTTTACTTTAACGTTGTCATATAATTTTGGTACATTTGAATTGGAATCCATACACTCAACAAAAAATAATCTACTTACCCACGCATAGGTCTATTCTAATCTTTACTCCATCATTGAGAGTCATTTTTCATTTGTGAAATCTACAATTAACTAATAAGTAGCTATTGAAAGGTCAATAAATAGGACCAGTTCTGTTACTATTGTAAATACTACACTTTTGTAACCTGTCTGACGATACTAATTCAACTTTCATTTTTAGTTTCATCTTCTGTTTATTACTAACAACACGAATTTAATTTGTTGCAGGTAACGAGTTCATCTCTCCAATCAATTCAATTTCCTAGTGTGATGGTTAACGAAATAATATCTTGTAAAAAGGTAACTCTAGCGTCTGCCCCATTTATAGCGTTTCAAATTTGTCACTCTATAATGTACTATTACGTATCACATCACATCACATAAACAGCCTTTAATAGTCCACCGCTGGACATAGGCCTCTCCTGAGAAAGGAGGTTTGGCCTAATATACCACGTACAGTAATAATAATAGTAAAAACTTCACACATCTCACACACGGCCGTCTGATTCCAAACTACGAGTAGGCAGAGATTGTACTATGTTAACCAGATTGCTGATGACCATTCTTATATATTTCTAAATACCATGCTTATATATTGTATATAAATAACACCCAGACACAGAACAAATCATCGTGCTCATCACACAATTATTTGAACTGGGTGGGAATCGAACCCACGACCTCCGACTTAGCAGTCAGGGTCACTAGCCGTAGACCAACATGCCCGTCATAAGATTATATATAGATTAAGATAATATATATAGAAGTTATAAGATTTTAAAGTGTTGTTACTATTTGTTAATGGTATAAGAGGGCAAGCGAGTAGACGGATCACCAGATGGTAAGGGACTACCGCCAACCATGGACAACTGCAACTCGAAAGTCGCAAGATCATTGTCATCCTTTGAGTCCCTCACCAGAATTAGACTGTTTGAGGTTTCGGTAACCTGAAAAGCTAGGAAAGACGTGCTTAACACCGGTTTGTTGTGGGGCCGTGTTATCATTCTGGTCGAGCCGGCCCATTTGTTGCCACGGCAAAAATGTCGGTAAATTTAAGAATGAGATTTTTTTAGAACATACAATTCTTCAACTCTTATGCTTCTAAAAGGTAATTGAACTGAAAATTAATCTTCATTTAAAAGTTTATATACCGCACAACTAAATCTGCTCCAACTTAGAAGTTTATTTATGCAAGATGTAATGACGAATTCCTAAGTATTACATTATTAAATCATGAAACAGCAGGGACACTGACCGCATTTCGGGTTAGCCTGCAGCATCTAACACGGGGAAATGCAGTCTACGAGTACTTCCTTTCCACTGGATCTAGCGGGCTTTGGCTATAATCTCCGGCTCTTCATACATACAAAACAACGCAAGTTTTTTTATTCCATGGTTTGTCATCAACTGTATATTTAGCCGCTTAGAGTTTAGATTTGACTGTCGAGTTTTTATTTAGGCCCTGTATACACTGCGCATAATCCCGTTTATTTTTCGGTAGCGAGATGGGTATAGTCTCGGTTCTGTTAGTCGCTCGTAAGCCTTCGCGCGAGAGGGTCGCGCCCGTGTGTGCTCGTCGATGAATCTGACGATAATTTGTGTGTCATTCATTTATTGGAACATGTGCTGTGTTTAATAGAAGATGACCGGTGAAATTTGCTGCAGCCAAAAATGGTATGCGTGGGTTTGTGCGTGTAGCTGAACGAAAGAGATGCACTTGCGTGTTCTGCTCTCATTTAATCGGACAACTGCCGGCATGAAGGGCCAACCGGTTTGGTGAGATCTCTTACCAATCATGTAGAATAGAAAGCCCTTAGCTTTTGATTAGTATTTACACGTAGTTCAGTTTATGTTTTGCTTTGTATTTGCTTAAGTGTGATTAACATAAAGCGTTTTTAAACCGTTTTACGAGGAGTAAACTGCGTACTCTAATAGTGTGTCTGAGATAATCGGAAGATTTTCACCACTGCTCTGGGGTTTTGAACTTTGCAATATTACATAATTGTTTGTAGATTAGAGACATCAGATACTACGACTTCAATGAAATAAATGAAAAAAAAAGAAGTATTTTCTTTTCACAATACTCTTTGAATTAAAACGCGATTTGAATGTATGATTGGAGTTGATTAAAATTACAACACTGTCGTATGTATAGGTAATATAAATGTAAATGAAAGATACTCACGTTAAAAAATTGAATAGAAAATACAATTAGTATTCCAATCATATATTGGTTCAGGTAGTAGGTATTCATACTGTTTACTATCCATGCCCATATTCTCAACTTTAACGGAATCAGTCATTCTTCTTGATTAGACTAAAATAATGTGTTTTTGATGTGAACATGTAATTAATGATATACGACTTTGCGTAAAGTATAATATATTGCTAACTACACGACAACCACACCCTGGCGTTGCACTAACCTAATGATTTTTAAATGCAAATGTGGAAAACCATATAACAAATAGTAATGAACCTGTTAACTTGTCGACAGGAGGCAAAAAAGACTAGGCAATGTCTATGAATCTCTCTGTAATCTCTGTCTCTAGAACCTCCATAACAGTAAGACCGAATTGAGTGTCTTTGTATCAAAATGTCTATGCTCGAAATGGTTACATATTTAATAGAAAGAAACCTAGTAAAATAAAAATATTAGCGCGTTTCAGAGTTGGTCACAAAGGTAAAAAATGCATAACGAAATACATATACAATGTATCCATATAACTTGCAATAAGAGGTCGTTATTTATCGAATATTTATTGTATAAGTTATTCATGTCATTTACATTTTTCATATGCTAATGAAAACAATGTAAGTGGTTATTGATTTTGCTATAAATAAAAATCAATTAATTACTATAGGTAGGTTTAGTAGAGAAAAGACTTATCTTTTCATACATAAGAATAACAATTGTTAAAATACCGCACACTAGCAGAAAAAACTGTTTTTTCCAGATAAATCAATAGTTACCAATGATTCATTTATATATATTATAAACATTTCATAGCTTACTATATATTGTATGGACTGCAGTTAAATAACTTTTGGACTCATACATGCTAAAGCCCAGATATAACTAGTACCTATGAGCAGAACTCTCGAAACTTAATCGCTCAATATCGCGTTTTTAAACTGCGAAATGACCGAGATCCTCGACTTTTTTTTATATGAGAATGTTTTGTATGAGCCGATTTCTTTATGTTTAGGTATTAGGTTTGGCTTATGAGCTGTTTAAATGTTTTATTTTCGTTTTGGACATTATGCTATTATGTTTATTTTTTTTAAAACAATTCACATAAAACATACATCTAAACAGAATTCCGTGTGGTGACGGATTAAGAATAAGGAGTATCACCACCCCTATACATCCCGTGAGTGTCGTAAGAGCCGACTAAGGGAACTAACTACGCAAGACAACAGCACTGCAAAGAGAAGGAAATCTTGAAACAAATCCCATACCAACCCGTCTGGCCAGCAGTAGACTATAAAAGGCTGTTGATGGGATGTGATGAAACAGAATAAAATGAAAACAAAGCACGTTTGATCATACAGCAATAAGTGTTTAAACTAAAACGTGCTCCCAATGGTCTTCTGGCCATCTCACGTATCTTATAGGTACAGTTAGCAAAACGAACCCCAACTTGTGTGACATAAATCCGTACACAAATTCATTGTACACTACGTATTTTTTTTTTATTTACTATTTTCCACATTTTTCTAATAATGTTAGGGTTTACGTAAACGGACTTTATTGATCACCATTGTTTATAAGAGTTTATCAGCCCGATGTTTACTGACACTGATAACGGACGCATATACGGAATTTTGTTTATTACGGAGCTTGTTACTTAAATCTTAACTCCTGATTTTTATACACATATAAAAAATTTAACCTTTTCTCTAACATTTTAGTGATTTTTAGATCATAAATCGTAATCGCATTTAGAGCAAACACTGTTTACATAGGATTTTGTTTTTAACTGTTCGTTCTCCGTTACATTCATTCACCTTTGTTATATCGTTTTCCAATCTTAGGTTTAGGCCTTTAAAACGGCTTGTTTCTTAAAGCTACATTTTACTGAGACAATATCGGTGAACCAGTCGCTGCTGCCAACATGTTGTATATAGCTCTATAAACAAACCAAAGCCTTTTTTCCTTTCTTTTTTTCCCTAACAAACAGCACAGTGCCTGTTTTGGGTCTATTTTATAATTGCGTCCGCAGTATTTCGATTCTCTATATGGGGTTTTTCGGTTTGATAGCTTACAGAATAGTCAGTTACTCATAGTCATAAAGGTTCATTATGTTCTAACTGAAAAACAAGATTGACATTGATTGATTTACCGTTTTAAGAACATAACAAAAAATTTAAGAAAATACTTTTCAGATGACAGTAATTTTTAAATTTTCTCGATGTATATCGATGATACCTTATTGCCAAAACAAACAAAACAATAATGCATAAGTAGGCATTTTTTTTTTGTGTGGGTGGATAAAAGTATAGCATAATATATAAAAAAGGTGGATAAACAGATAATGTGAAATATAAACAGATACTGTGAAAGACGTTTATGGATCGACGTGCTAGCTAGAATAAAATAATTATGGTTTACTTGGATGTGGAATATATAACAAGTAGAACGAAAATAGTGTTATATAAGTTTGACGATATTTTTATTCTTTAGCTTGTTTTAGGTTCAATAAAGATCCGATTTTTAATAGGAATCAGACTTTTATATCTCTCGACCGCCAAAGCCACCTTTTCAGTACTGCCCGTAATGGTCCGAGCTACTATAGTGAACAGCAGCCCGAAATTAAAATATTTTAAATTAAAATCTAGAATAACATGTCAACAATATTATTTTATAATTCAAGTAGCTTCTTATTAATTAAGTTTCAGCTAGGTTGCTATCACAAAAAACCGTGAACTTTTCTATTTGGCTTTTAGAGCGCACTTACATTTCTATTCTGATTTGTAGCATAATAAAGGGTGTAAAGGGGATTTTAAATAGTTTTTTATCCAGATACGATACGATCATTTTGTTAATGTCATAGCTGCATAATATTGTTAATGTCATAGTTGCACAATATTCTTAATAGAAACAATAAGAAATGAAGATTACCTACAATTTATACTTAATTAATTGTATGTTACGTTGTCAATGTATTTAAAGAACGTAAAAAAATAATCAGCAATTTCTCAAATGGATAAACATTATCTTAAAATAAAATTTTAAGCATTACCTGAAATGGTACCAATTTTCCTTCATAACGAGATTTCATTCTTCAATACATAGTGAAAATAAGATAGTGAACTGGAGTGGAAACGATGTTAATTTGAGATTTCTAATTATTTTACCCCTTACAAGTGATCGTTGTACAAAACACAATTAAGTAAGTTTATATCAGCATTAATGCCAACAAATAAACAATAGATACACTCTACTAAGTTTCAATGGAAAGTCCAAGTGACTTAGTTAAGACGAAACTGAGCTTCAGACTTTAACTGAATGCCGCCAAACCACTCGAACTGATTTAATCGAGGAACCTAATCACAGAAGTTTATTACAACATTTTCTTTACTTATTATTTGACTTTTAGTACCTATGAACTCTCTTTTGATGGAAATTATAACTTAAAATTCGTGTTCGAATTTTATTATGGTAACCGATCGAAAAAAAAAACAAAATTCATTCCAATTAAATCGTAATAACCTTTGAGGAAGTTACCATATAAATGTCACAAAAATAGTAAGTACTTACAACCGTCAAACAAATCTAGTTCTAATTGTCTAATTAATGTAAGTAAACTAAATGTAAAGTCGTGTGAAGTATATTTTTAAGCAAGGCTATTTAAAGAAAGAAAATTTTGTTAATTGGTAAAGATAATACTCGAGAAGGGCCAGACAGTTTATTTTTTTTAAGATTTTAGAGATGAAGGCAGTTTCAAAGTTGCCTATAATTACATAAATTCTCCTAACGGTTGTTTCTGACTCTTAGTGTGTGTCTATCAGGAAATTGGGTTTCTATGCTATTTTTGTATAAACTCAAAAGAAAAGCGAACAATAGAATAGCGCAATCCTTTCTTGGGTATTTACGGGCTTTGAAAAGTTCTCAATGATTTTTTTAAGGAAAACGTGTCTCGAGTCATCGTACCAGATGAAAATACGGTCCAACAGCTACTTTCTACGAATGTTGTGAAACGGTAGTACATTCATTGCAGTCAGTACATTTATAGTGTAAAAGTACGTCATTGTCTACGTACATACATTGTCTAAGTACGGCATAACAGTATGCTACTAAAAGGGTTGTCCTATCAATATTTTGTCACTCACTAAATATAATAATAATACAAGTATATCTATCACCCGTCCAGGTGATCCTATAAGTACAATTAAGTCAAAGGCCCTTTAGAAGAGAAAAATAACGAACAAAGGCATACCGAATTGTGTACACTTTGTTTATCTCTGAATTGTTTTCACTTGATATTAGATTTTTGTACAGCACAGAAGGAATTGATTTACTTTTATGTGTACCTACTATAGAATATACATACACGGGAGGCGTTTGAGACACCCTAAGTAAACATTCTAGGAGACGTGTTGACTTGACGCAAGCGTTAGATTAGTTTGCGCCTCCAATATAAGTCCTCTCTTAGCGCTCAGGTGTTGATTAAATTTGTCTGCTTTGTGTTTGGAACTGTAAAGGACTTAAGTTAACTTGGAATATATAATACTTAGTGATTTTAGCAAAATGGCAAGCAATATTATAAACTTTTTAAAATTTTCAAAATCTGTTGGAAGGTCTCAATTCTTGATTTGTGTTTGATGTGTATTAGTTTTCTAAATGATCAAGACTGGCGTTATCAACATCGCCGTCACATATTATAATAAAAATGATCACGTATCTCTTATTAAGTTTACGTAAAAGGATTTTCGGAGTATGACGTTCACCTGAAGTTCGTGATGTAATAACTCACACTAGATCTCTAATTTAATACATTAATTTTTTTACATACAGTTTGACATATCTACACACCTACACTGATTTCTTATACAGCTAACTTTGCAAAAAAAAATGCTAACGTATACCACAAGATAACTCACTAATCGCAAAATGCAAGAAGACCGCTTATCCTATCGATAAAACTGTTTGTTAATTTCCCCAGTTGTATCCTTTGACTTCGCCCGTAACAAATAAAAATGGTGTTTACAACTTAGCCTATCTCTCATTTAAATGAAGCGTGATATTATGAAAACGTGACATCTGCAGCCCTATCTTAGAGAAACAGGCACACTTCACTCGCCGCAAGACCACGTGCGTGAGTCCACCGCGCGCCGAAGTCACGCGGTTTATAAATAAAGCAATAAGCGCACGAGTTACAATTTCTATGGGCTTTATTATAATGAAATACCTTTGTTAAGCTATTTTGATTATTATAAAAAGTCATGGTGGTTATATTATAGGGCATTGATTGTGATATACCTGCTAGAGATTGTCTGCGGCAACGATCACGGGAAATCGTGGAGATTTTATTTTGAAAATCTATTTTTCTGTTCCAGTTCTATGGCGTTTTGATCAGTGTTATGTTAGATAGAGGCTACATAAGATTCTAGAAAGTTTAGTCACTTTAAAAAAATGTCCACCTACAAAAAAGTTTAAAAAGTTGATAACTCTGAAACGGAGAGAGGATCTCCCGTGATAGATAGTGCCGATGTAGACGTATAAAGGAGATTCCTACCTACAAGAAACTTATTTACTCTAAGGAGGTATTCTTGAACTTTAATTTTCATCATCAACAGCCTTTCATAATCTACTGCTATACACAGGCCTCTCCTTGGATCGTTAGGACTATATTTATATGAAAAACGCTGCATTTCGACTTCGGCGATACGAATTAGAAAGCATCTATTAATGCGTTGCCATCGACTTTTTAGTGTGTCAACAGTAAAAAAACACAACTTAATTAAATTAACAATATTCTGTACTAAGACACATAAGAAAGCTGTTTGTTTTGGTTGAATGCACTAATCTCTGCCACTCCCAATAGGATTTGCAAAATCTTTTTTGCAATGGCAGCTTAATTCTTGAAGTAGATTATAGGTCCTAATAGGATTACAACTTTCGGCGGTGTTTATGTAAAGTAGCGAATGTACATATGTAACAAAATAAAAACCAAAATTTGTATAACATTTTGGATTGGAAAACTTGACGCCACTCCAACGTTATTTTCAAACAAATGTTATCAGCCAAAATAACACACTGTTCAAATCAGCTGTTGTAACAAGTCTGGCTATAAATCGAGTACGTCCGCTAGTCGTTCACTCTTGTACGATTGCCAATGTTCTTACTTTCTTGTGAATTCAATATACTTATATTTACATACACAAGCGTTAAACAGACGATTACAATATCGTAACAGAGCAATTTTATATCAGATTTTAATGCGTTTTGAAGTTGGTGTCAGGATGATAATAAGTACCTAGTCTTAACTTATAATAGTTGACAAAATGTCTACTTATAAAAGTAAATTTCGTTTAAGTTACCAAGATACAGTGTAAAGAAGATATTATGGCAATGTAGTATCTCTATTACCAATTATTGGTAATTTTGTAAGAATAACAATGCAAAGACCCAGCATATATCGAGACAAATTAATGCGCTCGACAGGCATCCGAAACCGATCCGAAGCCAAGGTTTACTAACACTACAACTATTGTTGTATTCAGTAATTATCTGTAGTATTAATCCCTCCCGGATTAGGTTGTTACTGTACGAATAACTTATCTAGTGATTAGAAGAAACGTACTCATACCTCAATTTAATTATATCATTACAAAAACTGTGTCGTGTCTCAATTTGCAGACAGTTTTAGAGAAAAAACTCCTTTTAAGATATAACATACCTTCAATGTTTGTACCTTGATTTAAGTATATCTTACCTTTTTCGCAAGCCTAAAACTATTATTGCAATCTTTACTTAGTAATAAAAGCCCCATACTCGCAATTATCATCATCAAGTACCACTACAGGAAGGAGGTCGCAACGGTAATCCTTTTCTGCCTCACCTAACTATAAAACTCTGTCCGCTCTCGTTAAAATTGACGACGTACGATGGCCATTATACGTTACAATGCTCTTGTGAAATTCTATGTAATTACAAAAGCCATTATTTGTACTGTGTAAGATGAAGTACCAACGTACAATATTCTAGTCCAGGGCTATGGTTTGTAAGTTTTTAGCGAAGAAAATGAGGAGCAAAGTTTTACATCAGATACTTGACTAATTTTCTATTTTAAAAGTATGCGATGGCATCGATTTTTTGTAAAACAATGGATATAGTCTTTTCGAATTATCAATTCCAATTATTCGATGGTCAATTTGTTTTAGCTATTTTATAAATATAGGTCTATTTCATTTTGTACATATTATGTACATTAAATGTAATTAACTTTGAATTAAAAAAGCTAGTGGTGGAGATTTAGAATATTTCACTTCAAATGAAACACTACCTAGTTTCTTTTAGTAAGTAAAGTGCGGGTATTAAAGCTTTAACGAAAACGATTTATATGTCAAAAATATTTATTGATGATTGATAAATTCGTGAAGGTAGTTGGTTCGGTAGTAGGTAGTATCGTGTAGGTAATCACTTAAATCTGAAGTTGGTATATTTGGCATTTGTATGCATAGGTAAGGTAAGTCAAGATTGTTCGAACTTCTATTTAAATAACAAAATTTTAAATAATCTACTTAATTACATTATCTTTTCCCCTGAAAGCCAACAAATACTTGTAGCGACGTTTCTAACATAAAGTAAACACATCAAACTAAATTAATCATCTACTCGTCTTTACATTAATAAACAAATTTGAGTTTATGAGAAAATATGAGAGACAAGATAAAAATGTTTCCTATCAACCTCATTTACACAGCGCGGTTTATTCATAACACTAAAATAAAAACAGGATAAGTCTTGATATGATTTACTCTGATATTTCGTAAATTGTTCTAAGGGGCACCGTGGCTTGTATAAATATTTATATAAAAATTATATTTATTAATTTTTTAAATATTCATTTCTTTATTTTTAACTTTATCACTCGAAATTAGACTTTATAACCCTTTTACACTTTTTAATTAAGCCTTGATAAGTAATGTAAAGTTGCAGTACAAAAACAATTAACAGTGTTTGAAGGATATAAATTATATTTCCTAGAAATGGGGAAACTCCTTTTACATTACTTAATTTTCAAAAAGATTTTTGCCCGCATCAAGTTAGTAGTCTTACTGTATTTTTTAACAAAATAGTCCTATTCCAAATTCTGTACTGACACACTTTAATGCGCTCGCCACTAACTCGAACTCGATGAAGAACTTAACTTGGTACTGTTTTGTTATCAAGTGATATTTAAATGCAAATCTGTAACATCATAGATATGTACGAGGTTAAGGGTCATATCGACTCGGCGTTGGCGACGCATAATCGAATGGATGGCAAAATGAGACGCTGACAGCGTCATTTTTATCGATACAGTTTCACAGAAGCTAATATTGATATCATACGTCTACTTTTGTTTACCAATGACAGTGTTATAAAAAACCAACGAAAGAATAATAAGCCAGTAAAAAAACCAGAGAAGATCGTAACAAAACACAGCGACGACGGCCTTAGAAAAGACAATTAGCCATAAATAAACAAATCAACTTCTTCATACTAACTAAAGTGATGCCTTAAGCACTTTTTTTTTTTTGTCGCGGAAGTCGTGCCGAAGAATAATTTTATTCAGACCAATTTACTGTTAGTCTAAAAACAAACTACAAATATACTTAAGAGGGACTTACTTATACGGGGGACTTAATCCTATCCACCATATACAAAAAAAAAGCTATAGACGAAGGCATGAGAAATGGAATGCTCCAACATAACAGTATATTATTACACAAATATATTAGCAAACTGTGTGGAAATACAATACAACTCAGTGTTAGATCGTAAACCTACTTCCTTTGCTAGCATAAAAGGATACAAACACATAAAATATTATTAAGTATATATTTATAGAAACGTTTTATCAGGCCTTTTAGGGCGTGACCTAAGATAAAAATGGCTGACAAAGGAATAGTGTGGCATTCGCTTAATTCACAGTTAGATCCGATTTCCCAAAATAAGACCAATAACTAACAAATCTAAAATTATGAAAAATTGGCGTCCTGCACTACGTTTGCTGAGACGCGGTCTACACTCAAGAACTCGTTTTCCCCAAGGGTTGTCGGTTCTGCACCTAATATGGCCAGCCCACTGCCACTTCAGCTTGCTAATCTGGTAGGCTATGTCGGTGACAATATTAAAATAATTTCATTTTATGAAATGTCATTCTACTTCACATCAGAAGGTTTTTGGCGCTTTCACATAGATATAAAACTCTTGGTTATACCTATGAACCTATGAACTCGCAATAATCATATTGTAACAAAAAATTACAAATATAGATTGAGCACTTGGTTATCCAGCGAACATAAGCCCCAAGAACATTTAAAACGAAACCTGTACGAAAACCAAAAATCTCTAAAATCACTATTATTATTTTACTCGTATTCTTTAATAAGATCTTGCTCAAAGGCACTTAAATCAGGCTACCACCCTTGAAAGCGCACCAATAGCTTCAAACGCGTGTGAAACTATTGAAAACGGCTGGTTTTATAATAAATCCTAAAATAGCTAAAAAAGCAAATGTTTAATCAGGTCAGACAGTTACAGTCTACTATTTATTTAGAAATAAGCAAATTAACACTGTTCAGCATCGATTTTCAAACTTACTTTGAACTCGATTTTAGTTGTAAATTGAACTACTTCAGCAACAATTGGCGATTGATAAATGATAGAAATAGTTCACTCATTTATTCAGGTGAACCGTTTGAAGTGTACGATTTGATATTCTAAGAGGTCAACGTAACAGTACTGGGTCAATAGATGTGACCGATTTTCTTCACATACATAGAAGTTCATGTAGGTCATTCTTTGATGATTAACTATTGCTTCATAATGAAGTATCTTTGCAAAGCATTTTTCTTATTTTTCTGTTGCTGAACTCTTACTATCTTCATTAAAATCACCAGATTTAATTGGGCATACTGACTTTTTGTTGACTGCACGGATGGCGTAAAGGTTTAAGCGGTCGCCACGCCGCTTCCTACTACGCTGAGTGTTGTGGGTTCGAACCCCACATGGAACGGCACTTTGTGTGATCCACAAATTGTCGTTCTGAGTCTGGGTGTTCTTTGTGTAAGTTTCATGTATGTTTGTAAAATCCCCCGCGACACAGGATATGCGTTGATTTCTAGTACGTTGTCTTTAAAAAAAAACTTTTTATCAGCTTAGTAGATATGTCGAATTATTTAATCAGTAGTACACATAAATCTTTTTTATTATTTTTATAGATTAAGAGCTAAAACAAACATCGTGAAAGACTGATGTTGCCCCCGAGAGGAGGTTCGTTTTTCAGGAGAGAAGTACTCTACCGCTAACATGTCAGACATCACGCTTATTTTAATATAATATATATATTAAAATATTACATTAATATACCGAAGTATCGCTTCTAAAGATAGTTCCATATAATTCCGATTTACCAACTCTCAAAACACCTCAATACACCACGCAAACAATTTTTTTGGCTAAAGGCAGAGATCGCATTGACTAATTGCTCAATTAATTAACTTACGTACTTCGAGGATTAGCCGCTACAACTACTTGTAATAGTCATAAAAAAGACATCACTTCATTCATTCCTATAATTTGAAAACTCGGATGAGCTGAAGACCAAAAACTATCATCATCATCAACGGCCTTTAATAGTCCACTGCTGGACATAGGCCTCTCCTTAATACGGAAGTTTTGATCTACTATATCACAAAAACTATACCACAAACAAAAGGATAAAGCTCCAAGATTCATATAGCTATAATAATACATGAAAATAGAACACACATAGAATTTATTTTAGACGTATATTCTTTTTTTTAGGTTTTTATTTGTAGACATAACAGCAACTATCATTTGTAAATAAATATAAATTATTTAGCTTATATAGGTGTCCGTGTGGTGACGGATTAAGAATACAGAGTGTCACCACCCCTATTCATCCCGTGGGTGTCGTAAGAGGCGGCTAAGGGAGCAAACTACGCAGGACAACAGCACTGCAGAGAGAAGGAAAACTTGAAACAAACCCTATACCAACCCGTCTGGCCAGCGTGGTATAGTAGGCCAAACCCTCCTTTCTAAGGAGAGGCCTATGTCCAGCAGTGGACTAGTAAAAGCTGTTGATGTGTTGGTATGATGTGATGTAGGTATAAGTGTAAAATGTGATAAGTACTTCTATCCCGATTTGGGATTTGGGTTCTTATTGTCATGCGGGCAAAGATACCGGCAACAACATTGATTACTAAACTAAACTGTGAGACTAAGGTTCTATTAGACAATAAACTGGTATAGGAAAATTACAACCACTAAAACAATTGAAAGTTACTGTTCTTATCTTCTATCTCGTTTTTGTAAATTTAGAATATTTATGTTGAATTTTAATGAGTTTACGTTCCATGTTTTTAAAAGATCAGCGACCTCAAATAACAATAAACATAACAGGTACTTCAAAAACTAAAGTAGTTAATTAGTTAAAAACGCATTTAACCTCTGACATGCCTCTTGTTCTAGTGGTTAGTGACCCTGACTGCTAAGCCGCAGGTCGTGGATTCGATTGCCACCCAGAACAAATAATTGTGAGATGAGCACGATCATTTGTTCTAGGGGTAATATGTATATATTGAGAAATATATAAGTTAGAAATATATAGACTGTGCCTAGTTTGGGATCAGACGGCCGTGTGTGAAATGTGTGAAGGTATTTTTATTAATATAAACTACCCTACCTTAATAACAATTCAAAATTAAATAAACAGGTAGGTATTGTAATACTAGCAAAAGTACATAACATAATAAACAGTTGCTTCGCCTCCGACCTCCGTTATTTGCAAACAGTTAATGTAGCTTCAAAAGTGACTTTAAATCGTCATTGCACAGAGTATTGAACTAGGCTACTTAGAACAAAATTAGTTACCTAGGTCAAAAAACGCCAACGAGGCCGCTGAATGTAACACCTTCTACTGAAAGGTATAACAACGAACGGATTTTAATTAAGATGAAATAAATAAATAAACAAGCTCATTCAATGGTATTTATTAAAATCTATCACATTGTCAAACTCCTACATATTATTATTTACTTCCCACTACTGTGGAAACGAATGTGTTTTAAAAGTAAACTATGTCAGTCGACTTCCTTCTTAAAATATTTTAATCGAAAGTGGTACTTCAATTATTGTGGTAGTATGATTCAAGAGAAGTTAATAGCTAGATTCACTAGAAGGGACTTTTACTATTATAATGTTTCCGTTTTATATTTAGGGTGCTTAATAGATTTTTTTACTTAGATTTGTAATATTTTTTTAATTTTTAGTGCTCTTTGTCACTGTTGTTTGAAGTCGGTTCAACTTTTTTTTTAAAAGGGTTTGTTTGAAGTAAAAACTTCTTCAGGCGAGTTGGCATTTTTAAAAACAAACAAAAGAATGTATTTTTTGATAAAGGAAAACACCACTGCATAAAGGTATGTAAATATATTGGCCCCGTTTACACGAGAATTAAGTTTGGGTTGAAATACACAGATAATATAACTATATATAATATATAAATATATTGTATATATGCGTGTAACATAGATATATATTCATGTTGGAACTTTTCACATCAAAAAAAAACGAAAAAAAAACTTTTTTTTTGAAATTTACACTTTTGTCGGCACTCCCAGATTGCCACTGTTTTTTGGTGACTTTCAATTAAAACCTATATATTTAAAGAAGAGAAACGTGAAAGGTCTTCTGTTTTTGAATGTATTCTAATTAGAATAAAATCGAAATCAACCGTTTCGCCTAATCAGGTTAACTATACCAACGAGAAAAATAAACAATATTAACAAAGAAATGCGTGTAGGTCGACGAGCTAATTACAAGCCGAGACAACGGTACGGTATGCGTGAGTCATATTAATGTCGGAGTCATAATTCAAGTACCCACCATGGATCCGAGACAGTTTACGAACATAATGTAGTTCAAAGTTCATTGACAAGTTTGTTAAACATACGGCGGAAGTCGTCGAAAAGAAACCACAATAAGGTTGATACAATAATATTTTTTTAAGCTGACACCAGATTTCTGTACCGCCATTCAACATAAAAATTAACATACGATATCTGATGGAACATATCTCGTTGAGTATATACAGAGTTACTGAAAGCATGTAAAGTTTTTGATCTGGTAATAATGTTTGAGTTTGAGGCTATTAGTCAATCTAGTTTTCATAGTACAAGTTCTGCTTAGTTTGAAACTAAGTCCGAAAAAATATATAAATAAATATTGAATGTCATTTTGGATCAGCATTGAATTGAATGAAAATTAATGTCAAAATGTTTGTCATGACAAGTAATTGGTAGCTGTTGACGAATTAACTTACTAATAAACATCGACTATTTCCTTGTATGCTATGATTTGACTTGAGATATTGATGTATAAAGTTAGTAAGGCACATTTCGTAACACGTTACATGTTTGTAATAAAATTTCTTCAAACAGTTTTCATCAGTATTAAAGTTTTTATGTAAGTACGTAGTAGAGCTGCCGAAGTAGATTAGACGAGTTTGTGTGGCTCAGTCGTCTAATATTTGTTTATAAGACTGACAGAGGAGTTAAATGTTTATGTACTTCATCGTCGCTCTGAGATACCGATTCGAGGTGGAAAAATATTAACACAAAACGGCGTTGAAATGTTGATTGAGATTGCTAGGCCGTTCTGCGTGAAATAACATTTTTGTAAACCGTTATCTCAATTAATTGGTCATCAATATGAGCTTTATTAAAACAACTAGTAATAAAAAGTCTATTGTAAAAAGTAGGTAATTTGTTTCTTTTTTTACCACGTAGAGCTTGTAACTTTTATCTTTCCTTTTCAAACTGTAAAATATGCCTCTCGGTTAACAGTAAAAATATAATCTACATAAGTATAGAACATACATAAAATATCTATTTACGTGTTAGACACAAGAATAATTTATAACTACATATATTCGTGACCAAGGTTACCGACGGCTCTAAAAAGAATAGCCTTACATATAAAGCTCCAAAAACCTTTAATATTTCATATAAAAATAATTGATTTATATCTGTACTACATTTTGAAGACCCAGGCATACATTATTCTGAAAACAAAACGATACAACGTAAAGGTAAATAAATAATATTGGTTACAGCACCTGTTACACAGATACAATTGAAAATATTTTTATTTGAACACCTGCCCCCAGTCCTCTATAAAAAGAGCATGGAATACGTATTGGATATAATCAATAGCTTAGTAACTTATACCTAGTAACTTGTTAAAAGATATGTTGGTTAATGTCTGATATCGGTCAGGTATCAAGAAACCACGTCCATAAAGTTCTGTATCTAATGTTTTAAAAATGTACACTAGACAATGTCAAACCTTATTGGAGGATGTATATATATATATAGGAGATTATTACTAATATTTGTAGTACTGATCGTTTGCATCAATGTCTCTGGGACATCTACCCCGTCGTATTTTTAGTTATATCTACCTTCAGACATTGACCTTCATTTATACAGTATACTTAAATAACACAAAATGTTGTATGCTATAAACGAAAAAGAGGACAAGCTATTAAAATGATTAAAAAAGAACCGGCAATAATAATATACTAGATCTTGTAATATACTCGACCATGTACTAAGTTCGATGAACTTTTTTTTGTCACACCCAATCTTGTTTTTTTCTTTTAATGGCAGCTGGCAACATTTTGATGATCAAACACGTATAGCAAGGCAGGCAGATACTTAGGAATTCAAAGATTTTCTAGCTAGATTTTATTATTTATTTAAATAGTGGCTGTATTTTTTTCTGTATTTAAAAAACACAGCGGAATTATGTACAGCAATGTCTAATCAAGAAAGATACATTCCTGCAGATTTATGTTTGAAGTGCTATGTTGTGGTACTTTTTTTGGTTTTGCTTTAATAAAATTATTGAAATATGTTTAAAAATAATCTTTAACGTAGATGTTTATTTTTGGGACGAGAGTCCTTTATCAATAAGTGAATTTCCGAATCGTCAGGCAGCAGCTAAAAAACCATGTCTTTAGTAAATATGAATACAACTTACATACGTTTTTATTCTAATATTTTTTCACAAAGTTTTCTTTTAACAACATTAAAGAGAAAATAATTTTGCAGAGTTCATTTGTTTTTATTAACTTAAACCATCAATATAATTGGATTACGAAGCTCGAAGCCATTCTAATTTACCCAAGAAACAAAGAACTGTTATCTGTCACGCACACACTGTCGTCATTCTTTCTAGTAAACAGGTTTTTGCCATCAAATAAACAAATAAGAATATTTCGCACATTTCTCCAAAGAGTTTACTCCAAACTATAAGAAAAAGAAAGGACAATAACTTTTTAAATCAAATTAGATAACAGAAACCTTCTGGTACATGTTATAAAGATATAACTAAGGAGTAAAGAACCTCCTTTCTAAGGAGAGGCTTATGTCCAGCAGTGGACTATTAAAGGCTGTTGATGTGAAAGAACAGATAGTAAAGTAAAGACAGGATAATACTACGGACTAACAAATAATGACAGCGTGAAGGAGTTCTTAGAATTGCTTTTAAATCCAAAAATGATTTTGAATGAAGTGAAGAGAATATATTAAAAAAAAAATAGAAACTTAATTTTCTTTATTAAGTAGTATGCTTGTCTTAAAAGTAACACTTTGAGTGTTGCCTGTAGTACTTAAAGAGGTATGTCAATTTTTTACTCTGGAGCACCAAACTTACGAAATGTGACAAAAAAAGTTAGCAGTATGATGATGATGTTAATCGGCATCCTAATTTCCATTGCAAGGGCTCTGAAATGGTACGGCAACTTAAGTGTGCTAAAATCAATTGCATGCACTGTGTTGCTCTTGAAAGCTTTTCGGATACCTACATTAACATTTAATGCGAATGACTTTTATGTTTTATAATTATAATTATATAATTAAATTAACTTATTAAATGCATTCACGTAAAGGTAGTCTAGAGGTATCTGAATGTCAATTCTCCTAATAAAAAAACGTAAAAAAATCAGATCCGATTTACTTTCGATCTCACAAATATCATAAAAGGTACTAAGTTCGATGAACTATTTTTTAATCATACCCAATCTTGTTTTTTTTTCTATGAATGGCCGCTGGCAACATTTTGATTACCAAACACGTATCACGAGGCAGACACTTAGGAATTTAAGACTTTTGGCTAGATAGCATTATTTATTTAAGTAGTCTGTACAGTGTAGTTTTTTATTTAATTTGATTTACTCTCAATCTCACAAATGACACAAAAGGTATTCCTGTGCTACTATTCTGATATTAATTAACTGAATTTATTAGAAACATCGGACCACCACTAGAGCTTTACACATTAAAAACATAGGTTACGCCAATAAATGCTACTTAGTTTTATAAATTTACATATATATATATATATATATAGATAATTAAAGAGGGTTAAAATTAAAACAAAATAGTTAGGTTGATATTGAATGCCTGTAAATAAATTTCTTTATAGAAACTTTTACCTGAAAGCAGTGTAATTTTAAAGCCATTTTGTTAAGTTTGATTGGAAATTCAAAGTTTTGAAGAAAACTAATAAATTATTTAATGTTTGAACATGATTTAGGGAAATATGATAAAGGAAAATAGATGCTAGGTTTTGCTTGATTTTGCCTCACCATACAAGTCAACTTGGTGGTATTTTTCTATGGATTTTCTTTGAGCAAAATTCTCGTTCTTTTTGGAACAATAGAATTGATAGACTCCCAAGTGAGCAATGATTACAGAACTACATGTACTGCAGCAAACATTTTTTTCCTAACCTCAACCCCAAATCAAAGGGGTTGCGGTCGGCATCTTTCTTAAAAATTTGTAGCTACTTTATAATCCATCAAATTAAATACGCGTGTAGTTATAAAAACAGTAAGACGAAATTTATATATACCACAAAATATGTAAAGGTAAGGCTACCTAAACAAAGTATTTCTTAAATATAGTGTTTACGTTAAAGTAAATAAACTAATAAACACGCATGAGCATTGTCGTGATTAATTTACACTTCCAAAACACACCACTAAGTTTAGGCCCGCGTAAACGTACAAGACAAGTGAGAGCGCGCAGGAGTAACTTTTTTACCGTGACTGTTTTGTCACTCTTGTCTGTGTATGAAGACGCGCGCACATTATGAAGTGACAACATGGTGTCATTTTTGCTTTCTTCATAATTATCCGTAGACCAGACGAGACTGATAAAAACAGTCAATTGTTCGTTCGCACTGTGAAGATTTTGATTTTCTACTTTCATAAGCATTACGGATTATAAGGGCTGCCGCATTATTGAGGGTCAACTGTATAGGTACTCAGTGGGAGAACGTTAACGCTAGCAGTAAAGATTAAAATCAGTAGATGCCCCGAGGCGTCTTAATGACCTTTTTTCTTTTGAGAAATCTTAAGCATTTCTTTAATCTTTAAAATTGTTTGTTCTAATGGGCTAGGTATTTTGATAACGGTTTGTAGCCTATTTTGCAAATAAAATATACGTCAATAGCGTGTAGATTTTTTCTTTGAAAAAAAGCGGAAAAATGGAGAATATTTATATGGTTAGTGCCTCAAATATAAAGCTATGGCTACATTAACAAAAAATAAATACAAACCTCACGTCATAAAACTAGTTTCTCTAAAATTTTAAGAAATTTTAAATATGTTACTCCATTGTTACTTCGAATATCATTTAGTATGATTTTAACTTAGTTTCTTCTTGAATGCTATAAATACAAATAATAAAATTTATACTAAAACTACGTTAAAGCAACAGGTTCGTTACAATTTTGTAAAAAAATAACAAGACATTACGTAACGACTTACAGTTGTTGAATCATTAATTGACGAGATTTTTTCTAAATATAGTTTTGCATGAAACTACCAATTAAATTGTTAATTGTATTACTGAAAAGAGCGAGTTAGTTTGTGAAATTAACGATACCAAGCACACACTGTTTTTTTACTAAATAATGCGGTTACTCTCGATGGAACATAATCTCTATTTAATATTCTCATATAAGGAAGCCTCTGCCTCACCAATTAAACTTCTAGAAGTCGTTAAAAAATTACCCAAATATAAAACGTCGACGACGAAGATCACGTTTTTTTATCACTTCATACATTAGAAGCAGCATTATTATTTTTCTACCTCCACATGACCTTGCAAATTTCTGTTATGGAAATCAAGTATAAGTATGCGTGTAAATAAACGCCGGGAAGGTGTTTTAATAATCGCCTGTAACAAATCGCGGTGAAACTTGCCCTTTGTAGCGCGATATCAAAATATCGCAATGCGGCCAGACAACACTGCATTTGCATTTTCGCTTGTTGACGTCAAATGCCATTTACATTCATATGAAATGTGAATGCAATTTGATTTTCTAGGATATTGGTTTCTGGTACGATAATTTATCCTTTTTATGAGAAGAATACCAAGTAGCATATTGAAGCAAAAGTAGGTAGGCTAGTTAGAGAACGATGCTCGAAAATGATGACAGTTTCGAGAGTCGTTTTCTATCTATTTTTATCAAGCGTGTGTGCAGCGATAAAAACAGCGCCCTATAGACTTATTAGCCTGTGAGTAAAGTTATATATTCAAATTAATCTAATCTTATATATTAATTTACGGCACACTGCTTTTACGTTTTTACTAAAACTCTCGTATCTCCCCACTGACACGATTTTGCAAAATTTTGATCTTGTTATTTTTAATAGATCACACTTAATATATCGCCTTCTTTGTAGCTCATTGATTGAATATGATCCTACTTCTATTAAAGCCTACAGCGGGCTGGCTAATTTTATTCTTCAGCTGGTACAAAAATGCATATTATTTTTATAAAAATCCTATAATTTTTCTTTTTGAATATAACCATTTGGAATTAATGGTTACTAGGAAAAACAGAAATAAATTTAACTACATTTTATTCGTTCTTTTTTAGTTTAAAATAATCCATGAGACAAAAATAACCCTTCTAGTGCATCTGAGAGCGAAGAGACGTCTGTGTTACCACTGCGTCGATTAATTTCTTAATATTGTAACTCTGCTCTACTGCTTTCCTAATAAGAAACACGTGTTATGACTTTCATTTACACATCTTTAACTGAGCCACATGGAATGGAATCACATAAAAATGTAAAGATCGAGTACTTCAGATTCGTGTATTACCAGATTCAGAATAGTTAATTTTTCATATTATCTTATAACATATTATCTTAGAGGTTTGAAAAAATTTAATGATTATAAAAAGTTGGTAAACAATCACATGATTACTGATTTATTACCTGCTGTGGACTGTTTTTCAATAGATAATGAAAAGTCGTAAAATCATTTTAAAAGTCTAAATATTTACACGACTCATTTCGTTTCCGCCACAAACGTGTGAAATGCAATACGTAACCTAGTCATGGAAGGAAATGAATCTTAGATTTGCAAAATAAACTTCCGTCAAAATTGAAGATTTAGACCAACCTTCCCATTAAAATGCCATTTAGACATCTATTACTGAGCCACAATGGAATAAATAACAAATGACATAAAAATCTTTCTTTCAATTTCTGGAACAAAAATATATGTCGGTAGAAATAAAGTCTAAAATTCTTACATACATCTGTGTGTATTCTGCCTTCTAACCTATCTTCCGTGTAAGACCGTCATGTGCTCATATTATCAAGAGAGAGAAATCTAGAAATTTAAGAATGATTGCGACTTGATCCTATATCTAGCAATCATGGGTGTTATCATTCTCTAAGAAGCTTTTAATAGTTTTATTTCATTCGTTTCTACAATATCCATCGTATTTCGGCATTTCGGCTCTATTATTGATTTTAACGAGCACTTACTATGAACCTAAATAATGACCGTAATCTAATAAACGAAATAACAGATCATTGACAAAAACAAAGAGACGCTCTCATTAAAGAGATAAAATAAAAATAAAATAACCTTTTACAACAACCTTTTCAATTATTTTCCAACAACTTGTTTTTAAAAGTTTGCTTGTTTGTTCAAATCTTAGTTATTTTATTAAGACCCCTAGGCCTAAAGAGTGTACCATTCTAATAGCAGGAAAATATACTCTTCAGTCCACCAAATAGCTTCTCGTCTTCAACTATTTGTTAGACAGTCAGTAATTTAATTTTATCAATACAATTAAATTTAAACTTCTTTAACGATTTCGATAAACTTCATATCGTTCCCCTTCTCTTCCTTCGTGTTCCTTCCCATCTCCATCATTTGTTCGCAACTAAGTATTAATAACAATAATAAAAGCAGTAACGGATAAATAAGTAATAAAAGCACTGAAGGTGTAAATAACGTTAGCTGTTATTGGAGTCCTATTTTCTACTTATGTACATATCAACATTAACGCCGTGTGCTATTTCTCCAATACGCTTACATGACTCACTTTTTGATACCGAAAACCAAAACAAAGCTAGGTCAAAATACAATCTGGTCATAAACTAAAATTATAGCATCACTAGCTTTTGCCCGCGGGTTCGTGGATTTTGGACATAAATTTTCCGACAATATAAAGGAGACTATTTGATGTTCTAGACATTAATCTACTTCTGTGCCATATTTAATGCAGATCCGTCCTTAACGTTATAGTAGTAATAAATATTCAGCAAATAAAAAAAAAATTGGCGTGGTCAGTCTTGAAATATTTTTTTACTGCATTTTTTTTAAGATACTGTACCACAATATCTTAGTTGGGAGAAAACCTGAATAGGGAGTCCTATATTAATATTTATTTTCTCTGTCTTATATTTCTCTCATTTGCGAAAACTCTTCTTTTTATCTTCGACATCATCTCTGAGAAATTATTATAGTCAAAATTTAAGTGAATAAACAGCTATACATTATAAACACAATGGACTTTTGTATACAATTTCCTATTAAACTGTTTCAGATTTGTTCGTTAACGTTGTAATTTTTTTATATGTATAAAAATATTATTTTCTACTGAATTTATAAAACAATCAATGTTTCATACATTTACTTGTATTATAGTCGCAAAATATTGTAAGTAAATTTCAGTGCATACGAGAACATTTTAATTTTACCCCTACAAACTTTTTATAGTATAACATTTAATGTTATTTTAAGTAAACCTCAAAGTAGGATGTAAACAAGTCTATATAGATATTATACATCAGATTGCTTTTGAGCAAAGGTTACGTCGCCGACTGCCACGGTTCCGACCTTCACAACGCAAGGTTCATGGATTTCAGGTAAAACGGCTACTTTCAGAACACCCACAACTCGACCTACTCCCGATAAATAACACTACTTTCGAATTCGCGCGTATAATGTCTGCAGAACACGAAAACATCAAAAACCTTTACTACTAAAACTCGAGGCAATTTAGTGTCTTTGAAGATATCTGTTTCGTTTTACATAAAACAGATGTGGCAATTTCGGTAACCGAATAAAATATACAATCCACACATTGGATTACCTGAACAATCGATTTATTTATGTCAAGCGAAAATCTATCTTTCCTTGCCTGTTAAAACATAATGTTTTCGTTTTGAATGAAATAGGCAGTTTTAAATAAACGATTGACTTGTTGAGTTTTCCTAACAGTCAGTATACATAGCTTGAGCATATGATATAAAAGTCCAATAATTCTTAAACATCACTGTCTAATAATGTGAATTTATTGAAAGTATATAAATAGTGAAAAAAGAAAACATTTACAAAAAAAAACTAGCTTAACTTGACATCATGTTTATCCGGCATCACGTTTATCCTCAGATAACAGAGCCTCGATCAAACTACACGACAATTTGTTCTAATTCCCAGGTCATCACAACAATAAATAAAAACTATAATAAAAATAGGAACTAGATCAGGAAAAAATATTATAAACTCGATATGTTACCGAAAACCAGTAGTAGATCGAAGAGTAATTTTTACCAAACGACTTTTAATAAGATCTAATCACGATAACTACGACCCTGAACGATACGTAAGGCAAGCTTTCTTTTATTAGTCATTTGTCGTGATATAGCGAGATTGACGCCTACGGCCAAATGTGATTAATACATATTCTCCCTAATTAAGTAATGGATACATTTTTATGTACCATCGGAGTTTTAATAAGGAAGCTTGTTATGTGCGATTGTCTGTGTCAACTTAGTTCCTAACGTTTGAGCAATTTTGATGTAGTATTTCTGATTGGAAAAGTGATTTGACCTTTAAAGACACATTGATAAAAAACAAGTTAATCCATCTTTCGAATATCCATACTTATAAACATAAAAGTGAGTTTGTATGTATGTTTGTCACCACTCACGCCACTTACGCCTAAACCACTAAACCGATTTTAAAATTCTTTCACCAATGGAAAGAAACATTATCAGTATCAGTAACATAAGCTACTTTTTACCGCGATAACCGGAGCCGCGGGTAAAATCTAGTATTATATATATTATTAATCTATAAAAAAACACTGAACATAGTAATTAAATTAAGAAATCAAATAATATTTATTTATATCTCTGAAATTTAATTTTCATCAGCATTCGTTAATATTTCCTTTCTAATACACAAATTACCATTATTTATATTCTTCTAATAGACTCGCATATTATAGTTTATAGATCAATTCATATTATGTAAATGAAATATTTTAGAAAGTAGTTTCCGAAGCAAGTGCCAATACAACATAATTATAGTGTTTTTTTTTTACTTGAAAACAGGTTGACGTCATCGTTCATTGTCGTAAATCGGCCATTATTTTTACATGTTATCATATGTAAACAGATTTGTCTTTAAGGATTTTTTATTGGGTAATAGCAGGGAATCTAAATAATAACAAATAAAGTTGATATGTACACCTCATACACGACCAAATGACCAAACTGCAGAGCGTGTATTGTGGTAACCAGTTTTTTATTTATCCTGGGTGGGAATTAAACCCACGAGCTCTGGCTCAGCAGTCAGAATAACTAACCGCTAGACGAACATGCCCGTCAATTACGTGACCAATAAGCTCACTTCCTATAAAGTGGGACAGACGTACCTATTCCTGTATATCTTCATGTCTTCCTGTGGAGTTACTGGTAAATATTTCCTGCATGTGTGTTATCTGTCTGATACGTTCTTCTCTCGCAGTTGATTTTTCATTGGTTGGTTTCAATAATAACTAGATATTTTTTGCTTTAATACATTTGAGGGTGTATTTCAATTATTTGTTTACGTGTAGGTTGGTCCATATTTAAGTTGTATACGAGTACAACCCGAACCTAGAGTAGTGTTCAAGTATTTCAATTATTTGTCCTCGTGTATGTTAATATCTCTTACGGTGCAATAATTTCCGAACCCTTACATAATACGGAAGTACAACATTAGCTTATTACTTAACTAAAAACTAATGTTTTAACCGACTCCGGAAGATTCCAACAATAGATCGTGTTGTGTTAAATGATAAGTCAATGCCTTCATCTCAGCCCCGCGATTATGTTCCTAATTTAGACATTATAGCTGTTTTAATTTCTATTTTTGAAAACATTTTGTGTCAGAAATATTTTAGAAATTTCCATATTGAGGTTGTATGTACTTAAACCTTTCATTATATCGTAGGTTTTATGCAGCATAATAACAATTTTATAATAACTTTTGATTAAAAAACCCTTTGAATTCTAATAAATACAAGTATTTGTACTTACGTTGCCACTATCTATATCACTGCCATTATATTGCGTCCGACGTTTTTAATTAATACACTACATACTTCTATCAAATTACTTTTAAGCGATACTTTTAATAATTTAAATAAATATTTTACCAACTTCTCTAAATAGTGACTAGACATACGATTTAAAACTGACCAATCGGGATTGCACTTTGGTTGCTTTGCTCCACATTTTAATTTAAAATAGACAGGCTTGCCCTACATTTGAAACCCTGAGGAATATGCCAGCATATTTTATTATAAATTTAATTTAAGATGGCCGACATATAAATAAATCATCAGTATTGCATATTACGATATAACAGCGTTCTAATTATAACCTATTTTAATATGCTTATTTTACTAAGGCCGAAATAGATTTATAACAGAATGAATGTTTCTGTCTAAAGATTTTATTGTAAACAATGAAAATGTGATTATGAAATGAAAAATAAGTAACGCAAAATTAATCCTAATATAATTATTTTAAGAACAGGATTTTATTAGTTCATTTTTAATGCATGGCATACTTGACTATAACCCGTATCGATCCTTCACACACAGCTCTTATCGCTATGGTCCTGATGTGAACCTGATTTCAGTGTTTACATTAATTGTATCATAATCGTCGTTATTTTAGACGTATAAAATATTTTCTCAAAACCTTTGTTAATAATTAAAAATATATTGCGATCATCATTGTAGACCATAATAATTAAACATTTAAAAATACGTGGTAAGTACAATGGGCTGTCTTATAGCTAACAATGATGTCTAGACAACCTTAATATCATCAACATCAAAAAAATATCTTCAAAGAATATGACTTCAAGTCAATGTACATAACATAAGTAAATAGGTATCTAGATTAAATTTACCTTAACTGATTTTTGTTATAGTTAACCTCGAAATTGAATAAGTATAATGCATTTTTTTATTAAGAATGACTGAAAATTTAACTACAAACGAAATGCGTTCATGCATACTTCCGCTGACGACAATGTGATGTTAGTTATGTCACGTCTCTGACAGCAAATGTATGGAAAACATCCATCGTTTCAAAGTAATCCTGTAAATTGATTGTTTGAACTTTATAACAAAATACACAGTGATAGTGCCTTACATTTTCCCTATAACCTACCTCCACGCTAAAAGTTAATTTATTTTTATCTATTGGTTAAAAAGTAAAAATAACAATAAAGCAAAGGCCATACAATTTCTTAACAATTTTTTTTTAGTTTCCTATAAACATTTTTTTTGTTTTCAAGTTTACCTCTGTCACGTAATTCATGTCGTCACGCGAAAACACTTGGCACACGCGTGACCTCGACTCGACCGAGACCATGGTAGGGCTTCAGTAAGTTCTATAATGAATGGTTAATACTACTTAACTAACCAAAGAGGATTTCCTAGTCACGTATTTAAGTACAGTAAGGTGACGATATTTGCATGTCACTGTTTTTACGCTCCAATTATCTCAATAATCCCTAAAACTTAACGCTGTATAAACATTGTTTGACGTTGTTATCGAATAATGTTATGGCGTATATAGCATTAGGTTTTGTACCTATACCATGGACACATGGTTTAGGTACAAAACCTAACGCTTTATACGCAGGACATTGTAACACGTGAAGTTGGTAAAAACTTAACATACAGATTATTTAGATGATTTAAGCGTGAACCGTGAATTGCAGATATTGCCAGTACTGTATCTTTATACATCACTGGAAAATCCTCATTACTTAGTTACTTAATTATTATTAACCTCTGATTACACAGGAGTTGCTGCTCTACCTCTACACATTTGGTCTCGATTGGACCAAATGTGTTCCAAGTGTTTGCGCTGTGCAAAAATGTTTATATTTCTAAATGGTGTAATTATGTAGCTGTTATGTAAAACCTAATATGTTGCGTCACCCTTATAATAACATCGTTCATACATAAAAAGAGCAAAACAGAAACTCCACTTTGATCGTTGCTAGTATTTCAGTTGCGAGTTTTATCATAATTACTTTTTCCACAGGGTCTATGGATTAAACACAGTACGATCTAGTTGTCTTGTTATAAGTTTCAACTCATTAAAATCTACATCATATCATTTTCATTTGAAGCATTAAAATAATTAAAACGTTCTAGCAGTTTTCAACAAAGATTAAAAAGGGATTATATCAAATTACATTGATAACTTCAAAAAGAAAATAATTTACCTTTTAATAAAAATACGCCGGACTTTAATGTTTTCAAACCTCGACTAAAAAATGTTTGTTACCAGGGGAAATTAGTAGATCAAGTTCACCCATTTTTTTTTTAATGCGGTTAAGGTAAAAATGCGCCCTCCCCAGTCGAGTTAGTATAGAATTTGTTTCAAGTTTTCTTCCTCTTTGCTGTGTTATAATCCAGTGTTGTTTGCTCCCTTAGAATCAGCTCTTACGACTCCCATGGGATAAATAAGGGTAGTGACACTCCATATTCTTAACCCGTTACTACACGGCTAATACTTAATTTATTAAATAAAAATAGAGTTGAATTGAGAAGTTTCTCTATTCCTATTTAAATTCAGTTGAACATAGATTTTAGGGTTTGCATTTCAGCAATTTCATTTCTGTGGCAAAATCTATATCTATCTATAGTAAATCAAAAATAGTTACCCATATCTTACGATTTAATTATGCAGTAATCAGCCTATAAATATTATATTGAATCAGGTTTTTATAGATGCCCTTCCCTACTATAAAAATGACCGTTTTTTTTTAGTAATCTACCTGCGTCAACGTGTCTTTTTTTAGGAATGACGTGACCAAATTACTTATCGCTCTCCGAGATTTTGACAAATAACAGTCCCAATTGATTATATTATGTAATTTATTGAGCGTTATTGCTACAAAGAGCATGAATTCTTCACACAAGTCTTGTTTTAGTAACCTTAACCATTTCTGCTATATGCTTATACGTTATATGCTTAAATAGTTTTTGTAAAGAAAAACTACGAAGTAATACATGTTAGACCATATTTTGGAAAATAACTTGAACTTGGATATTAATTCTGTATATTTTACAATTTTGTACATAAACTAACAAAGTTTTTTTTTTGTTTCAGGTATGTATGCTTAACAACACCAACTATCAAGTAACAATTTCAATAGGTATTTAGATCTTTTTTTAAACAGTAAGTAAACGACCTGAAGACCCTAACTAAAACCTTACACTGTTATACATTAACGTTCCTAACACTTATACTAATCACTCATGACAGATTTTTTACCGAATTGAAGAATTACACTCTAGCGAAAAGAGAAAAGACACCCGGTTTTGAGCAATTCCTCCCAGATTTTGGTTTTGTCATCGCGTCGAATATTACAAAGAAAATAATAAAGGTATTGCTTTATAATAGTGTTCTAATTATAATTCATCGTAAATTCTCCAAACCACGTAATTTGCTACTGACTTAAAAGTGATTTATCGTTAGATAAGTTGTTCGGTTAATTAAAGACATGATATAATTTTTTCATCAAAATTATTCTACGTCATCTTTCTGCAATACGTTTGTATATACATACCACAGAAAAAGGACTTTATTCTTTGTTCTGTGGTACATACATGTACGATATAGCTCTCGTTCAGTCATTCACTTAATCATCAGTCGCGCCGGGTTCATTAATTAACCGGATGCAGTTATTAATGCGTCCTCTGAAGGATTAATACGGATATATATGTCGTGGCCAGATCATAAAATTAATCACTTCAGAATGGTCGACCCATTTTGTGAAATTGCCGTATTTCATGATGCCACCTCAAACTGATCCATATCGTTTAAACGTTGACTTTTGAACGATATGATCAGTTTTGGGTGGTCAGGTATTTCAGAGGTATGTCATACCTGTTACGTGATCGCATTTGTTCCCGTGTATGAACACAATTATATTTTACTATACAATCACTACTGATATTTGACTATTGATCATTTAATAATAATATTCTACCATATTCACACAACGCCATCTAGTTCCAAACTAAGCAGAGCTTGTGCTATGGGTACTAGACAACTGATATAAATACATATTCCAATTCAAACATTAAATGTTCATGCACACCAATGTTTGACTTGAGTGAAAATTGAACCCGCGACTTTTGGAATAGCAGTTCGTTACAAAAATCAATACGCCATCCGGTCGTCTATATCATGAAGTAGTAGTACTATAAAACCGTGGGAGAGCTAGATTTTGGAACAAATAGGCCGGCTTGAAATCTTTTGTCGCTTTTCACGGAGTCAGTGAGGTTACCGGACACTAAATCTCTATTTTGAGGAGGTGCTCAAAAGGCGACTACGCACTTGTGACTCTTACTTGAGTCGCAGGTGACCATGGGCGGCGGTAGTCACTGATCCGTCGGATCATTTGACCCCTTTCTTTCCTGTGAGGAAATCCCCTCGGATGCCACCCACCGGTGGTTATATCGGACACGAACCGACTAACAACCGGACCAGGAAGGACCGGATCTTAGGAATTAAATCCCTGGCACACGGCCCCCTGTATAATAAAAAAGTAGTCATGAATTTAGGTGTTAGAACATGATATCATGATCTGAACGATTATTTCTTGCAATATATTCAATCAACAATAGTTGATCGAAGTGCAATATAATCATTTTTAACTTCTCGATGCGCTTAAATGACATATCATTTAAGCGCATCAAGGAATTGTGGAATCACACAGTTTTCTGTGTTCAATGCTCTAAACGAAGTGGAGCGCTATCGAGACTGGATAAGCGTCTCCATTTTAAAAAAAGAACACCGGTAAAACAACATTACATTGGTTAGTGTTTCAACAGTCGGTTCATGTTATTGTTTGATGACCTACTTGATGTATGTGTGAAAACACATTGTTTACTTGTAAAAAAATGTAATGATCCTATGTGTATACAAAAATACGAAAAGGGTCAGACCTCTTTTATTACAAATATGTTTGTCTTAAAACTAAAATTTTAACTCGGAATAAATGTAGGTATATTCCAAGTTTAAATTTTAGTTAAGTAACAGCAGTCTGAAAGTCTTCGTCCGACACGATACACATGTACTTTGTCGACACCTGACATGCACCGTGCATATGACCGACACGCGATTCCGTTAACTGAGAGCAGTGGAAGTGTTCGTGTAGTACAAAAATAAAGCCTTTTACGACTTAAATCTCACTCGTATTAATTCCACACAGTAAACTTTCTCCGTTTTAAATTAAAACGCGGGAAGTGGGTACTTTTCGTCTGTCGTGGTAGTTGGTATTGTAAGGCCTCTCCTTAACCTTATCCTACAAAATTATTTTTATTTATATTCAGAGTTCTTATAATTTAACAAGTTTGTTTGATGCACTATCTTTCACGTTATGATTATTACACCAAACTCTTACTATTTAAAACAAGTTATAGTTTATCATTATCATCAGCCTATCGCAGTCCACTGCTGGACATAAGCCTCTCCCAATGAACGCCACTTCGATCGGTTTTCAGCTTCTCACATCCAACTCCTGCCGGCCATCCAGGCCTAATCAACTCAATTGCCTACCTGTCAGTTTTACTAAAATAATACAAGTCTTACCGGTATGCAAATGACTGACAGTGTGGCGTCGGAAATCGTTGGAATTACATTGTGGCACAAATCGCGTTGCGTCGGACATTATTATTGCGTTGCTAGCCATAGATTCAACATACATCACTTTTTGTCAGTTGGAATCAGGTTCTATAGTATGTTTGCACTTTGATGTTAAAACCATAAAAATCGGATATAAATATGTTGTTAAAAAGCCTAAGTATATCTCACAAAGAGGAACATTGCCAACAATGTTGTTTATTACCGCAACCCTTGTCAAATACCGTGTCATTTTTGTAAAAAATACGTACCTATTACCACAGAGTACAGTAATATTACTAGAGAATATTACTATTATATATTAGAGGTATGATACCCGTTTAGATACAATGTTACGTCCAATTTACCTCAGTAAAACAAACTAATAATAAATATAAAAGTGACTTCAAACAAAGTTTCCTTTTAATTTACTCAAATTATAATAGAGAGGGTATTAATCTTTCGAAACCAGTATTTATAAGTGTGTATTGTTAGTTCCTATATTATATTAACTCCTGTATCAATACAAGAATTACTTTTGAATTGAATTACTTTTGAATTGAATTACCTTTGAATTGATTGACTAGACCGTATTAACCCTCATAGGTTAAGAACACCAACACGGCTCATCATCTGTCTACCCTTTTCCCAATTTTTTTTGGGGTCGGCGCAGTAAATATGATTCTTCCGTTCTACTCTATCATTCGTCATCTCACTGTTTACCCCTTCTAGCCATA
Source organism: Arctia plantaginis (assembly GCA_902825455.1). Lineage (NCBI taxonomy): Eukaryota > Metazoa > Arthropoda > Insecta > Lepidoptera > Erebidae > Arctia > Arctia plantaginis. The sequence continues at coordinate 7,314,329 of CADEBD010000308.1, read as the reverse complement.
TCCTCACTCACACAGTCATCAACATTTTCTTTGGTATTCTTCTTCTTATGTACCCCTCAACTCTCATACCTAACACTTCCTTCGCCACATTTTCCTTATCCCTCCGCATGACATAACAGACACAACAGTTCACTGTCCATTGCAGTCCGTGCATTAAATGTATACTGTCCATAAAAAAATCTTCACAAAAGAAAAAATATCTTTTGCCGGGGGTAATATATAGATAGATTCCATATAATATGCATACAGGCATTCAGCCGCCACTCTCAACTGTTTAGATTCTTATTTTAGAGTGAAAAGGAAATTGTCACAGCAATGCAAGCATAAAATAAAATAGGATGAGGGCCGCTAATCCTTAAAAATATCTTTAAAAGAGATAAATCCAAATAAACAGAAAATTGTTCAAGGGCCTTCTATATCGGATGATCAGAAACATTTTAAAAAATACAATAGTTCAAAATGATCAAATGTATCGACTAATCGACTAATCAAACAATCAATACGCCAGGCCTTAGTATTTAGACAGTTGACAAATAAGTAAATATGTTTGCTTCCTTTGAGCAAAACTAACGTTCGGCGCCGTTGTGTCGATTAGCTGAACATTTCCTCTGACAATCACTTTATCTACAAAGCTTAGTAAATTCCATACTACAGATGGCTTCTCAGTTTACGTACAAACTGGGCTACCTTACAAAAGCTGATATTACGCTGCTGATATCACCTAGTTATATGAACAAATTGTAATATTTGTAAACATTTTTATTCACAAATTATTAATAGTTGTGGTATAATAAATATTAATTACATAAGTTATAATTGCTCTGTCTTGGCGTGCATAGTATGTTTACACTGCATATCATTTTCAAACATCATTTTTAAACATGCACAAATAATTTCTTCGCATTTGTTGAAAACTAGACTTACATCCATAACGGTAAATTTTTAAAGATAGTGAAAACTTAAAAGTACTTGAGAAAACAGAGCTCCAAGTCTCTCTCGTGATGATATAGTTGGAATGAGGGGAGATCTTAAATTTACTTCTAATTATGTCTGTTGATCATCTATTTTGTTCACGACGTTGTTCTTGAGACTAGTTGAGACCTTCCACGTTACTAGAACGTACGATGGAACGCACACACACAGCCGTACATGGCAACGGCATAGTACATCAAGAAAACTACAAGTACCTACTAAACTGCACCAAAAATATAGCACGTGGTGGCGTACAGGTTAAACTCCATTTATTTGTATTGATATAGGTAAATGTGTTGTTAAAGTCAGCCATCTATTATATTTCATTGTTAATTAGTATCTGAACATACTAGTTAATGTATATACTTAATGTATATATTGGTTATTTTAAATATCAGCAGATTAATATTTATCTTTCTGTTATTGACATTTACAAAGGTTAGCTTTATATGTTACATAATATTCGTGTGAGTATTTAAAGATAATTTTTTCTATCTCTCACTGTCACTCTCACTCTCTATGATTTTTCTACGATAGTGTTTGTTATAGTGTTCGTGTTTGCCAGGTTTTATGGCGAAGTTTTTGCTTATCCCTTAAGACAATAAGTATGCTAAGGCTATAAAATTCTACTGTACCTTTTCTTATTAAGTAATTCATTCCAAATCCGGGATGGATCAAAAGATTCTCGACTCGGCCTCGACATAGTAAAAAAATAACCTAGAACAACAAACACCCTACGTAAACACAACGTAACAAATTACGGCCATGACCTCCTTTTCTGAAGCTACTATAAGATTGCAGGTTCCCTGGAGTCGATTTAAAAAAAGTGTCTATGACAATCTTTATGGATAACAGAGTTACAAGAGTTTTACAACTGACACGATTCGAAAAACTTATCGAGTGTGACTGCGGATAATCGTATCTGCTCGTAAAAGTTTCGCTTAAGTGTAAATTTGGCGCCGTAGCCACGAGCGAGAATAAACAAACTGATTCAATGTTATGTGCGATATGTGAAAGAAAGTTGAGAATTACGCTTACCACTATGTTATTTAAAGTAATATCAGATTTTGTAAATAAATAACACAATAACTGAATGCTGTATCTTTGATTCCATTCGAACAAATTGAGAAATTGAACTTGAACCGTTTTATGAGGATTGACTTGATGTTTTTACCAAAGAGTTAACTACAATTCCATCGTGTACAAATGGTTTATGGGAATGTTTAGAAGAAACATTCCTATAAACTATTTGCCTACCACATACATTTCGAATCAGTCGGTAAAATATTCACAAAACGTCCATGTATACATATCTACATATTAACTTGCCCAAATTCATTTGTCTTTAAAATATATATTATTATGTATGTATATTTTGTAATCATAAATATACATATTTAGCCATGATAAAAGTTTAAGTAAACATAAAGCATAATACATGTATGTAATATTTTAATATGAATCTGCAGTGAGTTTTTATTTTTGTAAAAATTATCGATACGTAATTTGTTTTTGGACTGTTTATAGAGTTAGACAGAATTAAACTCGATCTTTACTTTATTAATTTTATTAACAAACGGTTTACAGGTTATTTCAAGCTATAATCTACTACTTTTGTTCATACAGTTCATTAGTTATGAAACTTAAACCTCTTTCCCTTAATAATTGACAAGTTAGTCAAAGTGGCAAGGAGCTGTTCCATGGCGAGAGATGATAATGATGATGAAATAAACCTCAGTTTAAAGTTAGTAGACCATTAGCAGTGGTAAACCATTTAATGAAAGTACATCTAGTAAATTAATAAAGTTGTATTTTTCCCAAAAACAAAATCAGAACATAAACAACAAAGTAAACTTCAATTTTAAATGTTCTTCGTTTTTAGAGCTTATTCCAGATTTTTTGTTTTAGTATAAAATTTAGATATTTTAGAGGGAGCAGCCTAGGTAAGGAGTTAAATATTCAAAACCTCTTTTTCTTTTAGTATGCAAGGTATAAAAGAAAATAGGCTTACATAACTTCGGACATGAAAAGCTTAAGATTTTGCAAGTTTTCGGTATTATATTTTTTTATGTAAACCTTCTGTTCTTAAATTGGGAAGTATCGTAGACAACAAACTCTGGATTTATTCATATTCTAATTTTACATTTTCATTGATTTACACTTCATTGTTCGCCGAATTCTTTCACAATGGCTACCGAAAACAAGTTCTGGAAAAGGGAATTATTATAAAAACTTATGTTCATGTACCTCGAAACCTTTTACGAAGAAAGAAGTTGTATCAATAGAACTCTTAATTTAGTTAGTATTATGTATTTATAATGGGCTAGTTATCTACGCCATGGCTACCTAACTTTTAAGGTAACAGAATAATCTTTAAATCCCTGTAATTTTAAGAAAACAGTTGTTTTTATTCGCTGGAACAACGACTTGAAAAATCAGCTGGCAATGGATGGATGCGGACTGCCCAAGACCGCGATAGGTCGCGTTCCTTGGGGAGGGCCTTTGCCAGAGATAGACTGATGACGATGATTTGTTAGATTATTTTAAAAGTAAAAGACTTTTGCTGTCTAATTTATCCGTAAATGTAAATAGTATTATATCCACATAACTCATTTAGGATCATATTCCTGTAATTTTAAATGGCCATTTCTGGTTGAAAAGTCAGATTTACCGATTGTAGCACATCTAGGGCGCAAGTCTGGCCGTATATAGAATACTGTTCTCCTCTCTTTGCAAGGGCACACCAGTGCCAGCTTCTCCATCTGGATCGCATCCAACGAAGAGCGACTCGAATCGTCCGTCGATAGCCAAAATATGCCCGATAGACTCAATCCCCTGCATTCCCTATCATATGTACCATGGAGAGTGCTCCGAAGAATTGTTCGGACTAATAGCAGCCGCAACTATCCGCTATCGTTCCACACAAAAATTTTCATCCCCATCACTTGGATAATTGACAATTCGCAACTGTGCGCTTTTCCATACACTTTTTACCTTGCACAACCAATCTGTGGAACAAGTTATCGTCTGCGGTATTTCCGGACCAATACAACTTTCAAACCTTCAAGAAAAAAGTACCTACTGTTGCCTACCTGTACATATATAATTAGTAAATCTAGTAAACCCTTTATTTATTTATCTCTGATGTCAATTATGTCGTTTAAGAATTAAAAGTTTTAATGTTAGTCATAAACGCAATACAAGATTACATCCTAAGGCTCAAATAACAGAAAATCATATTACAAGCCCAAGTAATATATTATGTTTCTAATAAGCTGTTAAAATTCTACATAAGTATTGTAATTTTAAATTCTTTTTTGCAAGTCAATTTGTTTTGCAAGTCTTACATGAATTTGGCAAAGTACTAAAATAACTAGTATTAAAAACTCCACTCACCCTGAACACTAGAATAAATACAAACATCGATGTATGCCAACAGGACTAGGAAAACTACCTATCGACTAACCATTGAAGAGCAAAATTTTCCAGAAGTATCTTATAATGTAGATACAAACAGACATTTCGACTGTATGTAAAGCAGAAAGTAAGCAATAACTATTAAAACGTGTCAATAATCGGATTATCTCACAATATGACAGTGAGACGGTAACTCACTGTCATATTGTGAGATATCACTTAATGCCATTTCCCTTTTATTCTCTGATTATTCCACAGTAGACCAAATTTAATTATAGCCGGGACTAATTAACTAGTAACCCTTATTTCACACTTGTGCCCCCTATCGATGTCATTTCACATACACCATATATTTCTTCTACAACTATTATAAAAAAATGTTATTTTTCGGAAATTATTTGGCTAAAGAAATCATAGCCGTAAAACCTAATAAGTATCCCATAAACAGTATTAAACTTAAGTTACTGCTTTCTCTAACCTTACCTTTAAAAAAAGGCACTTTCACAGGCACGACTACGCCCTTGACATTCGGGACATGTGTGAACTCATAAATTAGCACCATTTCCATCTAAACAAAATTATTTGTTACGTAAATAGAAGTAATGCCTACGATTTGTTTGACCGATGGAACAATTTTTTTTAACTAGTAATTAAATCTGATTGTTTTAATATAATTTTACCAGCCTAATTTTTAGAGGTTATGTTAGCCTTTTAGATATTTCTTTAGAAAAATGTATATTTTTTTTTGATTATTGAAGATTCGTATCGTTAAACCATTCATAGTACCTTCTGAAATCTAATAACCCGAACTGTTCTGTTAGATGTGATAATTTTGCATGTGATCTTTAAATTAAAAAAAAAAATGTTATTAAAATAAATAATACCGCCCAGTGCATAAAGTAGGTTTGCCACTAGAGAAAATTATTGCATAATTTACGGTCGTTTTTTTGCGGGGTGCTTGGTGCTTTTGTCTGGAGTCTGTTTACTGTAAGTTTTTAATATGATTATTCCCTGGTATGGGAATTGTCTTATTTGAAAAGAAGAAATTTATGAACGTGTAGTTTAGTTTTAATAAGATAGTTTACTTCTTAGTTAACCCCAATTCTACTCAAATGCATCAAAAGTAATGTCATGTTTCTATTTATTTGACGTTTTATAAAATTTCTGTATCTTTTTTCACCCTATTTATGGGTAGTTCGATTTTAACAACTTTCAAACTACTATACTTTCTAGTCTACAAGCCCTTGAACCTATAAAAAAACTATTCTAGTAATATCTGTGTTCAGACACAGGTACCACAATGCATAGCATACCTTTATCATATCTAGACTATCCATATAATGGTATAGTTAGTCTGAAATTCTGCCTTAAAAAAAAATATATGTTAAATAAGTTGATATATTTCTAATGGGTTGATAAACCACAATCATTTCGAAACTTAAAAAATTCAAAAGCACTGATAGTAAGTATTCTAGTGGACATGTAAAATATATATTTTTATGTTAGACTAGCTGAGACCCGCGGTGTTACCCGCGTTTGTTGTAACCGCGGGCAACGCCGCGGGGCGAAGCTAGTCTAAAATAAGTAGCCTAAGTTACTTCTTATGTCATCAGCTATCTGCCAGTGAAAGTCCCCTCGAAATTGGTCCAGCCGTTCCAGAGATTACCCGGAACAAACAGACAGACAAAAATTGTAAAAAATGTTATTTTGGCATATGTACCGTGTATACCGTGTATGTACCGTGTATACATATGCATTTAGTAAAAAGCGGCTATTTTAATATTACAAACAAACCCTCCAATTTTATTTATTTGTATAGATTACCATGTTATACAATTATGTTTAATCTAAGTCTGTAGTCAGTAATGTTTACCATCTAAATATAATGATAGATAACTAATTGGTGATTCTGAGAACATTCCTATGGGAGTGGCTTTTACTATGCTCTGAATGTATATCGGCGTTCGCTCACTATCAGCTTTTTGTAGGTAAATCAAATTAGCAATCGTGACAGTAATTATCTATATTAGGTTACATCCATATAAAAACTATCGCACGGTGCTAAATGTTCTTAAGATCCCTTTATCTACAATCATAAATAATGGTTTCCATGTTCAACCGGTTTATTGCTCAAAAAATGTATTGAAATACCATACGAAAGGGAATTAGTACGCGAGCTTATTGTACAAATAAATTTAATTAAATATTTCGCTTCGTGTTTTGCTTAACTAAATTGTAAATATTCTCTTAATTATTTATTAACTTGAAAATATATGTTCTTATTATATCTATCGCTTTACATGTCACAGTAAGAATAATACTACCGAATATCTAAATTTCATAATGTCAGTGATCCGGAAGTTTTAACATGTTTCGACAAAAAACCAGGTAGGTACATAACTATCTGTTGCTAACTACACCATTTGTTCAGTCAACAAACCGTTTGAACAATACATGTGTGTTGCTACAACTGCACTCACAACAACCACCGAATAATAGTTTTGTAAACAAACACATTAATCTTTCATAAACAAATAGTTCCATCTGTTCACCATCATCTTCGTCTAGCCACTGTTGGTTCCGCAAGTAAAAACTGCAGTACCAAATGTTTAAACTACGTGGCTGTAAAACGTGGAACACGCGTGCGCCGGTGCCCGCCATGCTTCACACTCACACGACCGGGACAGAACGGGACAAGGGCATTGAACCCTGTCTGGTTTCTACCTCGCTGCTTCCGCACGTCTCACTGTACAGTTCGCTTGATAGTTGATTAACAACTTTATGTTTTTATACAATTAATTTATACATAAGTTTAGAAGAGATGCTACTAATTATTTTTCTCTGTGAATAAAAGCTCTACTAATGTTAACATTAAATAGTCTATTTTATAATATAAATAACAAATACTTAAACACTTTCGTGTTTAATTACAATAACCACGAATAAGAAATTAACGAGAATCAAACGATAGATAGTAAGACAGAAAAACTGATATACAAAAATAAAAAATAAAACAGATGGCGTCCTAAGTCCAAATTTAACGCTTGTTAATCTAGAAACTAATACCGTAAGAGGTCTAAAGACTTTGTCAATAATACGAGTAATGACTACACCCAATCCCTTGTACTCACTAGTTCCACAGTGCGCTTATTTAAAATGCGTACAAAAGTAAACAAAAGATAAAACTGTGTCGAAAGAAAGTAATGAGAACTCTACACGACAATAAGGCCAACATACGCGCCAGCATCTTATGTCTGATGGTGTCTTTAACGTGTTAGTAGAATAAAGAGTGGTCCGTCGTGGTCCGCTTTGAGTTCTTAGTTTTTATTTATGCCATAGAACTTGTTTAAATACGCAATACACGTGATTTCCTCGTTTGAATTATCGAACGGTGGGCATTCCTAATTTAAATTCAGATAACGCAAGCGAAATCTGTTACAATGGTATTTTGTAACATCCTGTGTTTTCAGATCGATTTTTACTGTAATTTCATGGTAGTGTTTAAATATTTTTTTCAAAAAATATCAACGTAGGTAAGCTAATAATTAAAAAATAAAAATAAAAAATAACTCTCACACTTCTGCTAAACATAAATTTTGTACGCCTTATTTAATTTTATCATAATCGTTTTGTTACAGAATTTAAAAACATGTTTCGAAAGAGAATTTTAAATGTATTTGAAGAAAGGAAATGGAAGTTCTATTTTCAAATTTGTTTTTCTGTGACCCTTTGATATATTTCTTATGTATTTATTTACACAAACACACCGTTCTGACGAATGTTATAGACTGTTGACTAATCTTAGCTGTTCTTTTCATCTAAAAACATCAAGTAATCTTGTGAGAAATTATTCTTAGGAATTGAACGGATGCACGTATACTGTTACTTTAAAAACATCTATAAGGATGCAATAAAATCTTAAATAATATATTTCATGTATATTTCAATATAATGAACCAAAAATTTATGAGAAAACACGTCCGTTAATGACATAACGTCGGTAAATTATCTCGGCTTTTACCGTCAGCTAAGTGGATGGTCAAATTTAGTAAACATTGATTGCTTTGGCACGAATAGGATAATATCTAGTACCTATAATATTACATTTCAAGCGTTGTTTGAGAATTTTTCTAAAATGCCAGGTAGTTTAACAGATGTCATTCAATTTTAAATGTCTTAATAGGCTTTACATCGATAGGACTTTGTAATAATTCCATTGATGAAAACAAAATATTCGAATTGAGGAAATGTAAACTGAACTGCTGATCCTCCATGGCACAATAATAAGTTCGCTAGGCTTGATCACCAAATGTGATGTTAGGATTATTTTATTTATATTGAACTAGCCGTACCCTGCAACGGCTCGCTATGGCACTTTGGGGTTACATTAATCGCAAACAAAACTAAGGCAAAAAATAGATAAAAACAATCTTTGAAGCGGTTTGCATATTGTGTCAAAATTTGAGGTCGATCAGTGCAGACCTTTTTGAGTTTTTGAAGTGTACACAAACCAATTTAACATTTATATATATAGAGATTGACACAACATCTATTTTAGTAGAGAAAATTAATACCTGTACTTAAGACATTTCTCTCCTAGTTCCGAACTACATGAATGATGTCATTTTAGGACGCCTGTAAGTCGTGAACCATACAGTTTTAATTAACAAACTTTGGGTGGGTCACAAGCTTTGGAAATTTCTTGTCTAACGAAAATGTCCCCAGCGATATTAGGTCTACATGTAGGTAACTATAGACTGATAGTAAAGATACATAATATAATGATTTTCTAATAAATCTTACGTAATAACTTTATAGGTTGTTTAAAAGGTTAAAAATAGTTCTCGCGTACATAAATAATGATGTGTCTTTAGTGTAGGTATTTTACTGGCCTTAAATTGACTTAGAATTCATACTAATCAGAGACTTAGAATTTATAAAAATTGTCTAATATCTGAAAGTAACAAGAAAGAGATATTTAGAACTCGTAAAAGATCCATTAACTAGAATCAAGAGGTGCGATTCGTCTTGTATTGTCGTGTTGCGGCATTACTTTTATGATAATGGAATTTAATATTTTAAAGGATTAAAACAAATAAAAAAACCGAGAAGAAATAACTAAAAAGCAATAAAGTGGAATAAATTTTATTAGCCTTGTATAACAATAGATATATATAAATTGACGAGGCTGCACTTGACGAAGAGACTTACCGGGACAAAGGCTATGTGGGTCCTCGATGACGAAATCGCAGATTCAACGTTCGTGTATCCCATTATCAAAGCAATAAATACCATATTCTGGCAGTAATTAAGATCAATATTCAGTACCTATGCTTAACATAGTGTTTAGTATATATGTAAGTACATACTTAAACTACTGTTGAAAAGAGACCTCTCAAAGCATTCCTACTACAATATATGATCAAATAACTCAGATACTGATATCCTTTAGAGCAAAAATACAAAAAAAAGTGAAAACATCGCTTCACTAGACAGACCTGTTCAACTCATAGAGATCATTTGCGAAGATATCTGATAACGCGATCTGTTAACACAAAAGCGTGATAACTCCTCCAATCACGAGAAAGATTCGACGTGCAAATAGTATGTGGATTTCTCTAGGGATACCTATTATTGTTTTAAGAGTGGTATAGAAAAAACAAATAGGCTATAATGTAGCAAAATTTCTACCATGGGAAACTACCGCCCCCTTTTTTATTCAATCAGAAATACTTCGTTTTAGTCTCTAATAATGTGAAAGTGCAGTCTTGAAAATGTCGGTCAAACATACACCAACATACACTGAGTAGTATCTGATTTGTATACGTTAAGTAATTAATCTCTCCTAAAAAAATATTCTCATAATCATTTAAGATTTTTTGCAATTTTCTCTGGAGGAAGTAAATATTGCAAATTTCTCTGTAATATTTACTTCCTCTATACCTAGCATTTCTTACTAATTAAGAAATTATAATTTTGTTAGTAACAGAGTATAAATAAAAGTATTTTTGTTCCAGGAAAAAAAACCTTTATTCTCTTTCTGAGATAAATATTAAATAATAATATAATCTCATTTCTTTTGCTTACCAAGCAGATTTTTTAAGGCTAGGTGGTAATTCTTTCCAGGTCCATAAAATGGTCGAGCTTAGTGTTAAGCACGCAATGTGCCAACCTACGCAGCCGGATCCGCTTTTATTACTGAGTGAATGTAGTATTTAAGGTATAGTCCCTTGTCATAGGGTTTTGGAAATGCTTCATTTCGAGCGTAATTGTGTTTGGTTCTTGGAAGTGATCCCAGAGATTTGTTTTATTCTTTTATGCTTTTCTTATTTTAAATGTTACTGGATTCTATCCTGTAGGTGTATTTATTAGAGGCTGGCGTGCAACGGTTGAGTATATGTGCTCCTAGAGCTACATTACAATAAGGGAAAAGCTAAGAGGGACGTGGCAAGATTACGATTTTTTTTGATTGGAGTGGAAGTATTAGTATGTTATAAAGCCGTGATTCTAGATGTTTTGGATGAAAGAAAGAAAAAAGACCCTAGGACATTTTTATTAAAGCGTAAATTCTACTCAAAAAAGAGTTTGTATTAATTCACTTTTTTTAAATAAAAAATGGGAATACGGGAACTTAATTAAATAATACCTCGAATAACGCTACTCTTCTATGTCCAATTACTTAGATGACTTATTATCCGAATCGGATAGGCGGCATTACAGAAACTCCGCATCATCTTTTCCTCCAAAAATCCTGTGGCTGGAAACAAAATCTTTTAGAGCAGTAAGTCTTAGTGGTGGTCTATATGGGAGGCATATAATCACTATAAGTATTATATTTTACGGAATTAGAACCTAGAGATTTTTATTGTAACGCTAAGTTTAAAGCAACTATTTCTGTCATACCTTGTTCTATCCTAAAAGAAAAAAATACCTTTAGAAGTAAACAGTAACAATAAAAAATCATAGAGAAGATTTCATAATAGCGAAGATATAATGTAATAAACATATTAGTAACAGAGGCCTTTTAAAAGGTCGTAAATCTTATTTTATCTTTTAACAGATACAAATTACGTAGTAATAGGTTTACATTTGTAGGAAATAGTTTCACTGCAGTTTAAAAATGAACAACGGCTACAGAATCCTGTATGATAGTGTTTATTTATATTTGTTACGAAGTTTACAAACGCGTAGACATTCTGGTAAAAACTCGAAATAATCTTAGTTTAGTATTGTCGTCAATTACCTGATAAGGCCTAGGCATCATATGCACAACTATGACTGTATTATTTGAAGTTCTTTAAACAGTCTCTATTCTTTGTCTAGATATTCTATCCCGTGAATGAAATATATATCCCCCTAAGTAACATCGTTATCATGAAAAGTCGCCAGAGCACCATGCAAACAGTTCAACTCCAACGCTAGTTTTACGATATACCTCAGCCTATGCTTGTCCACTGCTGGACATAGGCCTCTCCCAATGATTTCCAGCGGGGACGGTTGATTGCGGCCTGCATCCAACGGTTTCCGGCAACCTTTACCAGGTCGTCCGTCCATCGGGTAAGCGGTCGACCGCCTACCCGAGTTTTACGATGCGAGCTACGAATAATAATTTATTTAAAAAAAGAGAAATTATTATACGTAGATTGCGATGGTACAATAACCGCTTACCATATGACAAATTATTTAAACGATATAAAAATGGAGGAGGTTCCTAATTGTTTGAACATTGTTTTCCTAAATCATCATCCTAACCTAAATCTTGCTCGTTGATATATGTACCTTTTCACGAAAGCGGCCATTATGTAACCTTTTGTTGATACAAAATTGTTTAACTATAAGTACAATTTTAGACTGTTATGTACGCACGCTGGAAGACACAAAAATAAACCAACTAAAGTCAGTAGCGTTGGTAGAACCAAGAATAAGAATATGAGCGCCAAATGCGTCAATGGGCAGATTCTTTCACTTTTTACCAGTACTTAGTATTTATAGACTTGGAAATATCTATGTTGAAAGACGAAACAAAAGCTTTAAATAAGTGCTAATGGTATCAAAATAAGTTCTCATTTAATTCTTGAATATAATTATCTTTTAAATAATACAGCAGTAGTAATAATGGCATAACTTTTGTCTAATAGTAAACTGAGGAAATCCTTGTAAGCTTATATTATCTGTATTAGATCCTGAATATCGATTATAACAGATAACAAAAGTTAGTAGTCGATATAAAAACACTACTGATTTATATCCAATGCCTAAAATACAGTTGGTATTTTAGGCATTGGATTGCATATACCCTATTATAGGACGCCCTAGCAAATTCATTACAACCTTAAAGCTTTATATATTACAAATATGTAGGGTTATGTATGTGTGTAACTAGATAAATATTTATGTATGTGTATGTATTATGTATCTATGTATATTTATCTCATTGTTTCTGTCTTTCTTCTCAATAAGATTCTTTGACTTTACAAATAAATTCCTAGTGCACCTAGTCAGACATTTCAGCACCACCCTAAGGTAGACTGGAAGAAAATGCCACCGCCACTGTATAACCTATACGTGTGCATAAAGTATTAAAATAAAATAACAATTTTCAACTGAATAGTTTGAGGGCTCCGAGTTCCCGGTAATAGTCAGTCCAAGTTGCCGATACGCGACCCTGACCTACTAGAGATATTGCTAAACCCCGGCCAATTCATCCGTTTAAACAATATCCGTTTTTTACCATTTCTTTCCTATCCCATCAACTGTTCCATTCATATTTAACTCACAATTCTCCCATCTAATTCCTAAAGCGTCCAATTGACGGCAATAGATTTACCCTCCAGTACGTAAATGGGTGCAAATAATAGTCCTCAAAATGTGAGCATTTAATACGTTTCTGCTTCCCCCTTCATATAGGTATGAATGTATTTCTGTGACTACATTACATATACATGTACCTACCATTAGACTCATTTTTTCAACCAGAACTCTAATTCGCTCTCTCATTCATCCTTTCTACCATATTTAATTAACTTTATAAATCAATGTAAACTCTAAAGTGGTTCTGAACTTGCTTCTCGGTACTTGTTAACTACGTAAGTACCTACAGGATACGTTCGTCCGGCGTCCTCACTCATTGTGTGGGGCTGTCGGTGACTATTTTTGTCCGCCTCTAACTAATGACATCAAATTGCCCCCCGCATCTACCAGAATAAACTAACAAAACAAAAATAAACGTTGCGTGAAACCATCGTATATGTATAGGCATGCGGAAAAATAAATATGTGGTTATCTATATTGTCTAAAATAAAACTAATTAAAAAGTTATTACATGTCTATAGTATATTCCTAAAATAAAATTATTACTCGTACTTATTATTTCAAACGATAACAAAAGATACATTAGCCGTGGCCTTTTTGTTTTTTGGAACGAAGTTCCTTATAAAGTTAGGTTAAGTTAAGTTTAAAGCAGACTGTATAGCAAACATCTACCAAAAAGCAAAAGGAACTTCGTTCCGACCGCGGGTCCATAGACTCCTTACACCTTTTTTTTATTACATTATTTTCGTTTTGTAGCGTATATGTACTTAAAAATTATGTCCCATGTGTACATGTTTGTGCCTGACTGTCGAAGGATGGTTGTGGTTTTTTGATCTAAGGGGTAAGGTAGAAATGTGCATCTAGCTATAATTGTATCTATGTCTATCTACTGCTGAAACATACGAGTACTAGTATTACTACTACTGAAATAAGTACCTAAGCATGAACCTGCCAGCTTTTAAACAGTGATTGTAATTATTTATTAATTATATTGCGAATATTAATGATATTTGCGAATAACAAAGCATCAATCATGCATTATTAACCCTGTAAAAATATAGTATTTTAATAAACTCAACAAGACTGTTTTGGAAGAACATATCAGTCATTTAAAAAGGGTATATCCCTTTCATTAAATTTGTATTCCTTATTAAAATGGATTACTATTAGATTTATTTACTACAACAATAAAAAAATGTTGCTCAATACTAAAACTTAAAATGTGTTATTCTAGCTCGTTGGACATAAAATCAAACGCTTTAATATAATTTAATTCCACAAAACACTTGGTCAATAACCTCATATAAATAGATCGTTAGTAATTTTAGTTTTTTCTACAATTCTCTCAATCTACAATTCCAACAGAATGTTACAAAAATGACTATTAATAATATTTCACAGGATAAATTGCCAATGGAAACGAAATATGAGACAAATTGTAAAAAAATACTTGGTTATAACAACAACATATAAACCCACACCGGCGTACAATCAGTGAACACGTAGAAAATCCATCATAATAGTGAGTTTTGTCCATGGCCAGTGGATCGGAAACCACGGTTAATTGACGTTGCCGATCCGGAACCACCGTTAGCGATCCCGCCCATTATTCTACAGTCATTGTCATGATGCCATGATGGCTACCAATTGATTTCGAAATTTCAAATAAAGAACAGGTGAAAAACTAACCATCGAAAATATCGTAAAACTACACATCCGGTTTTATCTTCTGCTATTATCCCACAAAATAATTCTGCACTCTAATTCGGAAGGGATCAATAAAAACTTCTCTTAAGAAGAGTGAGAAATCGACTTATATCTGTTTTTGTGTAAGTGAACAGGTTTGTGAGAGATCAATAGGTTAATAAAATTGGTAACCGTTTACCATTAAGCAAGTGTAGAAAATCTTACCTAGGGCCAATGCCTCTGTAACTCAACACTAATAAAAGTTGATAAAGCGTCAACCTTTTTACTTTGTCTATAGACACAGTTAAAAGAGAGATCCTGTTTCTATTTTACTTTAACAATGTGAGAACATCTTCTCGAAAAATTACATGTACGAAAAATTACATGTACTAAAAACGGAACTCAAAACCCGAAAATTTTCGGTTACAGCTCATAAAAAAAAAGACTCAGACGTCTTCTGCGGCATACATTTATTTTAAAATGTGCTTCGCATTCTGAACCAATGCAGGAAGGAAGTGACGTAAATTGCGAGTCACATTATTCACCGTCGTACACGAGTATTGTTCCTGAAATGGTAAGGCGCTTAGAACGAAGTAAAAGTAAAAGGAACAATTCGTTTTGCCTCACTTATTATGACTATGAATGCATAGATCATACTTCCAATTAATGTGTTACTAAAATTCCTTGTAGCAGCACCGATCTATTTCACGACCGCGCCTTAAAGTTCACATATAACGGGTGGGTGTAGCTAATTGGTTTATTAGAAATTGACGTGGTGCGGTGTTTTCATTGAGCACACACACACACACACACACACAATGTTTACAAATAAGTGGAAATAGTATTTTCCCCTTAGGACCGACTAATGAATTCTTTCTTTCAATGTTACGCATTGGGTAGAATTAGCAAAAAAACCCTGAAAAATTCGGTAAAGTCCCCTTGGAGTGAAATTTATTTTTTATTTATTAATGACTCAACTATCAGGAATTGATGGCAATAAAAATTATAACAAAATTTTGTCAGCTAATGTGCTAAAAAAATTTCAAAAATATTAAATATCAGTTTTTCGCGTCTGGAGCAAAAGCTAAAACTAAAGAGGGGTTTTTTTAACGTATATAATTTCATCTGTATATTACGGATATGTAATAATTTCACCAATATATTACGGAGGAGTTTAACTCCAAATCTTCAAATTTTTGGATCATTTGATAAATATGCATTTGCTTAAATAGTCAATAAAGAACAGGTACATTGTGCGCGTGCGGCAGCGGCGTAAGTGACCTGTAAAAGTCCTCTATCGCTTCCTGAACGCGAGTTATTAATTTTCCAAGTTTTGGCAGTAGCGTGGTCCGATTTTGCTCGCCGGGGGTTCTTCATCTTTGTTTTTTATTACGCAGATTTGTTACATTCAATTATTTTTTCGTAGGAGCTTTTATTTCCGCTAATCTATCAATTAATCAATTCCTGATAGTTGAATCTTTAATAAAAAAATCGGTTCAATAGGAATTTTCCGGACCAAAAAGCTAATTCTACCTGTCTATTACTGAGAGTTGAGCTGATGAACACTTGATACGACATCATTTTTGCCATAGGACGTTTATTCACATTCGCGACATTATTCATCAATTCTAATCAAGGTACTTACATAATTATATGATGGCAGTATTTCACCAATGTTTTTATTTTATAATTACTACATTATTTCGGATGCCGAACGTAATTTTAAGAAATAAATATTTCGTTTTAGGTATCTAGTCATTTTGATTGCTTCACAATTAACAAAAATCAAATTAGGTAGATCAATTAAAATAAATAATAAACAGTAAAGGCAAGTACCAATCACGACGGTCATACTGGTAAGTGCCACAGAACTACGCGGTTTTGTGCCAAAATATAAGTACGTCATTAAACGCCAGTCTCATGTTTTTATCTATATGAGCAAGTTTACTTTATTATTTATAACAAGTTACTGACGGTGAAAGTCAATGTCAGTGTGCAAAAGTATTAACAGCATGAAAAGTATTCAAAATACATAAAATGAAGTAATTGTAAATATATCCATGCAACATAGGATTTCATTTGCATGTTACGGCATTAAAGTATAAAATTTGAGGCACATAAAAGTTATGAAGTAATATCCTATACTTATTTGTAAAGTTGTAAGAGAAGGGGCGTTATGAAATCACGTCAATAATAAAGCAATTTCGGCTAATGAAAGTGCAAACATAAACAATAGAATTTTATGCAATCAAACAAATTAAATGTACGAGGCAAAGAGAAATTATTATATGAATAGAATTAGTCCTCTTAAACCGGGTATTGGTATTTAAAGTCTGACTACTAACCGTTCATTGTCTATTTATTCTCTTAATTTTCAGATTAGGTCGTAATTATCTCGTAATAATTTACGTTGTAATTACGGTTAATCTGTAAAGACTTTTAATTCTAACGTAATTTTTTTGGCAATTGAAGAATTTTTTTTAGATCATGTGTTTACTTGTGGCATCATCTTTTATTATTGAGCAAGTAATATTCTGCAGCCTCGAGAAGCTTGCCGAAGGGCCTAAGCGATGAAGTTTTGCCAATAGAATTAGATTAGCAACACTCTGAAAGATGAAATTAATTAAAATTCAACTCAGCGTTTTCAGCTGTAATAATTGTCACTTATTCTTGTACTTAGATAGTTTTAAGGTTTTCATCTTTATAAGTAACTAATTCAATTATTCACCCACTCTTAAAAGCACCTACACTGTAGATTATTCGTCAGTGTTGGTTCCGTGACTCAATTTAAATAATTTATAAACCAATTAGCAAACGTGATGCTCATAATAGAAAGATAAATACACTAAAGTTATATTTTATTTTTAACTACTGTATTACTTCATTTGTATAATTGCATACATATGAGATAGTGATGATGACAAGACTACAGATTATTTAAAAAATTGTAGTTAATTAATTTGATGTTTTTTTTTGATTATTAAGTAATATAATTTTTATAGTAGGCCAAAACCTTCTTTCTAAGGAGAGGCCTATGTCCAGCAGTGGACTATTTAAAGGCTGTTGATGATAATTTTTATATTTATTTTGGTTTCATATCTAACCGCTAGTACAACATTCGGCGATATCTCACAGTAGTTTCATTCATTAAAAAAAAAATTTAAGTTATCAAAATATAGATGTTTCTGAGATTTATTAAGAAGTAGAAGTTATACAGAGTGTGCTCGGTAAATTTAAGGTAATACTTCCTTCTTTCGAGCCTTTTTCCAGACCTAGTCAAGTCTTTCTTTAAGTCTGATAAGATACAGCTGAACTTCGATTTAATATAATACTTAATGTAATTTGAATATAATACTAATTCATGAAAATGGAATATTCACAATATGATATATCTAAGCTAACAATAAGTTAAGACAACTTCCACATTGAAAATATAGCTCCCACTGGCAGCGTACAGTGGAATGACCGTGTCTAAAAAATACAATATTAAAATTTGTTAAACACCGTAGCATATGGGAGCTTACATCTTCAAACTTGTCTCCCTCATTCCGTAGGCCTCATGGAAAACCGTTATCTCACTGCTAAGATATAATACTCGGATTTTATCGATAGTATTTGGCAGACAAGTATTTGGAGAGAGACCTTTCCTGGTTTTTAAATACAAGAGTGAATCCCAAGGGGGTAAAGAAAAAGGATCGTTTACTTTGAAATTTGACTTATACGAATTAGAAGTCGTAATGTTTAAATCTTAACGCTGTTGTATAATATGATTTTAATGTACTAATTAGTTGTGTTGAAGAGTTCGTCGTCATCTGAATAGAATAGGCGAAAGCTGTTTAATATAGTTGAGAATTTTTAATATAAGAATAAGTTCTAATCGCAGTCGGATCTCAGACGCCTGAAATGCGATAGGTATTTTGGACGACCCGGTACATTGGCAAAGAACTTACCGTTATAGTTCGCTTTAAGCTAACTTTCACTTTATTACGTAGTTTTTAAAGTTTTTATTCATTGTAGTGTTTATAGTAAGTGGGTATCTGTACGAAAATACTAACCTTTCAGTGATCGCAAATACAGATTCAACATCATCATCTTCCTGGCCCTTTTGAAGATAAATGTGAATATTAAATATACGTGTCGAAGCCGGCTGCCTGCTTGACGTCAATGGAATATAATAGTTATCAAACGAAATAAAGGCAAAAGGTATAATAGGCTAATAAGGGCTAATAAAAAGTAAAAGTCGAGTGAGTTACGATAAAAGGCAAGTCTTGGATCCCCCCATCGTGACTGAGACAAGTAGTTTCACGCAGTCACGTACACTGGAGAGGCCACTAAGACAGGAATATCAACTAGTTGCTAGAGGTTGGCATTACATATAAATTATTATAGTTTGTATATTTATATTACGTGAAAAAGGAATTCGCAGAACAACAGCACTGCAAAGAGAAGGAAAACTTGAAACAAGCCTTATACCAATCCGTCTGGCCAGCGTGGTATTATACGCCAAAGGTCCTTTTTAAGGAGAGGCTTATGTCCAGCCAGTGGACTACTAAAGACTTTTGATGATGATGATGAAAAAGGAATTGGTAATTACCTTAGCCACGCGAAATGCAATTATTTTCACTTTATTATATTTCCAACACCTTTCAACTTTACTTCTCTACCTCAAATTTACTTTTGATAATTTTAGTTGCTGTTTCCAACAGAGTTTAATTTTTCCTAACTTCCGAAGTGTCATTACTCAATGTGTTCGTGGGTCACTGCTGATCCTGGTATACAGGAGATACAGTAGTGGACATTTGGTAGGGATTAATCCAATATCAATAAGTTTTTCCGTTAATTATGTTCCTAATTTGTTTTAGTGCGTAAATGAGATCAGCTTGTTATTTTATAAAATATGCTTGTTTAACACCCTCTGTCTACCCCAGTTTGTGAAGATACAGGTATAAATATATGTGTATGTGTTAATGCTTATTTGTATTATGCAGGCATCGGTTCTGCGTTCTATTGTTTCTTATTTACTTTTTTTACATTTTCATTGCATCTGGTAAAGGTTTATGAGGTTACACAAACTCGTAAACGTAAATACAGATAGAATCACCGTCGTTCTAGTTCTCTTTATCGTTCTTTTTAATACCTTCTGTATCACTGTTGTTGTCGTTTAATTTGTTTTATCACGTCGATGATACGTCATATATTGATAAGACATTGATTTTAACCATTCTTCAACATAGAACAACTGTTGTTGGTTCTCTTATTAGGAATTTGGTATACTTCTGATGGTTCTACACTGAGTACTTGCAATCTCCAACACCTTTCCGCAGCTGTAGGTGTTTTGATCTACATATTTGGGCTTTGAAAAACCATATTCAAGATAACATATGCCCAGTGATTCCTTAGGTGCTACAAATAAAAACTTATCTGCAACTGTAATACTCGTACTTGCACTTGATGACGTTGTGATGCTCGTGCACAGTTCATGGGTTGATGACCAAGATAATTGAGAGTTACTAAATATTTATTTATTTATTTTATTTATTTATACATCTTTATTGTACACCGCTACAGTATATATTGTACAGACATGGATGGACATCTACATTTTGGTATTACAATAGGCGGTCTTATCGCTCACGGCGATCTCTTACAGTCAACCTTTACACGATATTGTTTAATTTGATTTAGGGTAGGTAGTCTATGTGTAATGTGTACTTCATAACACTTTAGATAATTAATATATATGAAAATAAACATACAAAATACGCTTACAATATACATACTACTAACACATATAAATCCATATAAATAATAAATACATACAAAGGTTATAAAGGTTAATACAGAAATCGTTTTTAACCTGTGACGTATTAAGTGTTAACAAACAATCAATATCCCTTCAACAGCCCTCACAATGTCAAGTAGTAATTTGTAACTTGTTTTTTTGAATAATTTAAACGATATGGCTTTTCGGATTGCCTCTGGTAAATATTATAACTTTATTGTTAAAAAGATATCATCTATTATGAATATTAATTAACCTATGGCAACCAAATCTTATAACACATAAACTCGTAAGTGTATACTCGTATTACATGCGTAAAGGTTGAATAATAATAAGAACATACCCGGTTACAATAAAGAGAAACCACTAATGGTCAACAAAAGAGACAATGAACGTAGAGAGTGACGAAAATAACGTGGACCCTGGACTATAGCAAGCTGTCAAGGTTGAGCCAAGATTTTAATAGACACTTTCTTCGCGCCAAAAAAGCGTTTGTGTAGCGAAATATTAATTAGTTTCAAACTGTTTCTCTCTTTTCTATTGTCTTCGATTCTATTTAATACATTTACAAATAAAATATAGCATTTTATTAAAACGTCAAAACCTCCTTTGTAAGGAGAGGCCTATGTCCAGCAGTGGACTAGTAAAGGCTGTTGATGAAGATGATGATTAAAACGTCAAATAGGATGAATTATATCCAGCAATGCTTAAAAATAAAAATCTTTTTATTTCTTACTATATAATAAATCACGGATTCAATATTTATTTTTATTTCTTTAGATTGCCTTAAAATACCCTTTTCATTTACTTTTTGTTTTTGTAGACGACAAACTATTTTTATTTGTATACATTTAATCTTTCTTAAATTCTCCATCTTAATCTTCATTATTATTCAGGTTGCATGTTTTATTTTATTAACAGTCGTATTTTCTTGTCTTTAGGACCACGTCGCCTCCCGGAGAGCCTTTAGTACGGGCTCCGGTGGGCAAGCCAAGATGTCCGCCAGCTATATCAAGACTGCGAGTAGAAAAGGTGGAAGGAGGGCTTGCAGTGGCCGGCGTAGTAGTTGCAGCCAACTGCCAGATTGTTCTGCCAATATTCGGCTTTCTATTTATGCTCGTTGGATGTGTGTTGACAGGTAAGTTGAAAATATCCTGGAGTGTAAAGACAGAAGTATCTACCTGCTTGTCGCTTATAAAGTGTCCCTACCTTACATTATTTCTATACTTTCTTCTTTTTCTGAAACATAGTGCTAAAAGTTAAAAGTTAGTGTTGTTAACACAATACTACTACTGCAACGTAATTTCATTCTCACTTCTTATTATAGCCTCTCTGGTCACACTACATCCAATTACTAAAAAATACTTGTCGTTCCTAAAATCTTACTTACCTATTCAAAATTATAAAAAAATTGCCTATTCTGTATTCGGTATTTTGGTATTGGTATTGGTTGTGGGCTTCGGTTTCCGCATTTAGGCTCAAGAGTGGTCCTTTATGCGTCGAGGATTGGTTAGCTAGGAGAGCCAACCAAGTATTCGGTATTTTTTATTTTGTTATAGCGTATTATAATTGAAATACAAGAGGTAAAGGTTAATAAAGTAATTAGGTTTTTTTGTATTATAGTTCTTTAAAAAACATAGAATTTCTTTAAAGTAGCTACGTTCGTTAGTATGATAGAAAAGAACTAAATGTCTAAAACCCCTTTCGTTAAAGCTACATAAAGCTAATTATTTAAGCTATCATAAAGCTTTAAAAGTTATTAGATTCGTATAAAATACTATTAATCATGGCTACTAGAAACATTACGAAAACAAAGTGTAATGCGGCCTTCGGCCTTCTTCTTCAAAAATAAAGATCAGAAGAGTAAACAAATTACGGTTCGTAGACTGACGCAACAATTCCAATCCATACTCATATTATAAATGTAAAGGGAGTTTGTTTGTTTGTTACGCTTTCACACCTAAACCAATAAACCGATAAAACAAATTCTTTCACCCATAGAAAGCTACATTATCATCGAGTAACATTGCCTACTTTTTACCGCGATACCCGAAATACATGCAGGAGGAGCCGTGGGCTAAACTTGTTAAATATTTTAAAAGAATTCTTGGATACATACGAGTACATCACATCACATCTAGATATACAATTAACCCCTCATACACGCTAATCATCATCATCTACTACTTTTAACTAAGCCCCCGATCTGGACAGTACTTGATGTTTTTCGGGCTTTATTCTACTCAGCTACATCGATTTGTCACTCACTCGCGGAGAGTTGTAAATTCCTACACAATTTAAAGGCGCCGAAAGTAATTTAGAATACAGAATTGATTGTTACATTTGTTCAATATTTTTATTCTTATAATTGTGTTTGATTGTTCAAAATGAAAATTAGATTTGGTACTTGGTACATTAATAGTTTACTAGCCCGAAAGTTCCCTATCCACAATATGTTATGTATGAAATAGGTTATGTGCTGTGAATAATTGATTGTAGACTCGTTGAAAAAATTTGTTATTGGTTCTATAGGTGGATTTTGTATGTTTTAAGTTAAACCAAGAAGTTACCAAGTGACTAGTTACTTAGCACACAAGTTTACCTACCCATGTCCTATTCGGTGTGCAGAAACATTCACTGTAGTTCTTTTGTAATATACATCTTTACATTTATGATGACCTACTGTAAGCATATCCCAACAAAGTCACAATGGGAAAAGTAGAGTAATTAATAAACAATTATTTTATAATTGCAGCGGCATCATACCGCGGCTGTGGTGAGAATGAGGAGCCGGATCATTATGCGGCACGAATAGCATTCACTGGCAACTCTAGAGTACTGGGGCCTGTGTGCATCGTCGCTGGAGCACTGATGACTATTGCTGGTTAGTATTACATTGTTGTAGCCTACTTACTAGTGCCTAGTAGTACTAGTCAAGTTTCGTCAAGTTTTTGAGAACCATTTTACCAGCCGGAAAAAAAGTACAATTCAAAAACACTCGCGTGCTTTAAATACGAGTATATTCTCGAATCACTCACTTCCGTCCTTCATAATGAAAAATCAACATTGTTGATTAAAATAACTTATAAGTAAGCGTTTGTTTATTGGAATTGTTAGTATTGAATTGTTTATCGGAATTAATTATTTTTTCTTTACAAATTAAAACAAAATAATTTTATGTCATAATACTTTTATGTCATAAAGTCACCAAGTTAAGGTGAAAACAAAACACTCAAAACCCCCTCTAAAATGACTAATCGTGACCTAATAATACAACTAGATAGCGGGCGTTACAAACTCCGCTATATATGTATATATATAGAACTAAACGACACACGAGACTATGTATCTTAATCAGAGTGTCACGAACACGTCGTATATCACAATTAACAGTTTCAGAACATTCGACGAACTTATCTCACTGCGCACAATACACAACAGAGCATACTCCACATCACTCGATACTTTCTCCAAGAAAGTTTTTAACATAAAAGACCTTCGAAGGCAACCCTTGGAGAGAAGTGACTGCTCCTTGTGAAATGCTATTGAGAGGTTTCTTTAGAAGGTCGAGATATAAAGGTTCTACGTTATACATACATTGGATACTTTTGCAAAGTTATTGACATGTAACTTCCCCACAACACAAAGGTGCTCTTTGTCATACTAGTCACTTTGTTGGCAAATAATATACGCCACCCGGTACGAAAGAGATATTTCTAACAGATATTTTCTTCAACCTATATTTTTAATACGCGTATAATAATGATTTCAACTTATATTCCAGGTATCGTGCTATGTGTATTAATGAGAGCCGCACAAAGGCGACAACGTCGGCTCGCATTCCACTGTCCCATTCATGGAGACTTCTACCCAATGAGCCCGCAAAATAGTAGAAAATACTCCCGTAAGTACTTACCTACTTTACTTACATTGATTATACAAGCGTTGAAAATAGTAGTCTGTAGAGATACAGTAACATGGGTTTACATAATCATTGGATAATATTTAGGTAGTAATGGACCTCATCAACTTAATTTAACATTAACTTATTGAATGTAATAGATATACTCGTATTAATATTAAATATATTATATTATATATCATATTATTATTTTTAGTCTCACCGGTTTCTGCATAATTTTTAAGCATTTTCATCATCTGATGTTGAGGCTGGTAATAGCACCTGCCACTGTTTACAATAGGTGAAAATAACTATGAAACAGTGAAGCCAGTCGGAAGATGAATCTGTATATACTGCAGAATAGTGAATAAACTAGAAATGCGATGTAGGCGGGGCAGGCACGCCGGAGTTACGACCAAACGTGCATAATTCTCTGAAAAAAAAGTCGTACCCGCATATTACTTTCGCCTGGAACGCAGCTCATTAAAAAAATTATCGCTATGCCGACTTGCGCGATCATTGCGCGTCGAAATCGAAGCCAGGACTGGAATTTTTCCAAAGGCTACATATCATATTACCGGTAGGTTTTAAGTAATATTGACAAAAAATCACAAAGTATTATGTAATACTAAATGGAAAACTGTTATGATCTAATCTGTTAAATCAATCACACATTGCGTATGAAATTTGAGTACTAACTACATACATTGTGACAACGAGAGCATGCAATGAACTGCATTTCGTGCAGAAACATTTTGATACATTTTGCACGAAAGTATTTGGTAAAGTCACAGTTCATATTTAGTTCCAATAGTGATGTAGCCAACCTTATTTTAATTCATTCGACATTGCAATATTATAGTTTTCGATGATTTTGGTATTTAAATGATTTTCTTTTAAGTCCACTGTTTTTTTTTGTATTATGATTATTAAACAACTGCAAAAAAGAGGAGATTTTTTTCGTTTCCATATTTTTTAATGACCTTATTTTGGAGATATTTTGATTATAGCATTGGTTTTAACAATGAATGAAAAGACTAACTGATCAATTAAGGTGCGTAAATGGATACTTTTGCAAGTCTTACGCCAGTTAGTAAGTAGTAACATATTTAAAAAAAATAGCTGTCATCAAATAGGTGAATACCCTTAATCAAATCATTTATCCGACTTAATAAAATGCGTAATTGACAAATACATAAATATCCAAATGCATTTTAAATTGAAAAATGACAATGTACAAAAAGACACAAAACGGCAATTCTACAATAAATACACATTATTAGAGGGTCAAAAAATATTTGAAAAACATTATATTTCAATCAAATTATTTAATTCTGTTTTATAGTTATTGAATATATAACATATTTTGTATAGAAGAGTAGTATTATTTCACAATAAAATTTTCATGAATGTAATGTGCGACATCAGAGTATCAGCAAAATAAATAATTTACTTAAAATTATTCTCGATACTACATCACTACGGTGCACCGTAGAGTGTTGTTAGAGGTGGATCCGATCCGCGGCTAGGAAATACAGGTCGCGTGAAATGCACCTTATTATGAAGGTTTTAAGGTTGTATTTAGAAACATTATAAGTGGCGTTTAGGATTTATATTCAATAAATCATGTGGGACGAATTAGTTTAAGCTAGACTTGCAACGAATAGTATATTCGGCAGTATACCGAATACCGAATATTCGGCGAGGCCCCTGACCGAATAGCCGAATATTAGGCAAAAGTATTCGGCTGGATTTTAGCGCCAAAAACTTGTACAGACGTGAATTAAATTACGTATCTGTTTTATGTACCAATGACTACTTAATAAATGATTATAAAAGAAATGAGAACCTTACTTACCCTTCTAAATTTTGATTACCACAATAATTCAAATACATAGAATCCTCCATTTTTCCTATTCAGAAGATGATTATGTACCTGTGTTATGCACCAATGACTACTTAAATGATTATAACAGAAATGAAAATATGAATATATACGTAATCAATCGATTTTAATTTTTCATTTTAAAAATTATTTCTCAATGACAAAATATATTATTTAAGTATTCGGTATTCGGCCGAATAATATGTAGATATTCGGTATTCGGCCGAATATAATAAAAGCAGCCGAATAGGCCGAATACCGAATAGTAACCGAATATTCGTTGCAAGTCTAGTTTAAGCTTTTTTATGTGTGTAAAATATTAGTTATCGTTAATATGTGCATGCATGCGTTAATAAACATTAGAACGCACTTCTAAATCTTCTTATGTTTATTCTCTGTTCTGTGGTAGATAATACCTTGAATGTAATATTATATGTAGATTTTAAACAGTGTCTTATAATATGGTGCAGGCAAAGAAAGATGCCCATGAAAAACAAATAGTATATAAACGTTTGTTGAAAAACAATAATTTATTAAAAAAAACCTAAATATGTAACTATAACGTAATTTTTAGTATTTTTCAGGGTAGATGAGATGTGAAAGAATAGTAGAGAAGAGTAGGATGTTCGATCCTAATTAAAACATTTTTACATAAATTCATTACTAATATTCGTGTTTAATAGAATATTAGAAATGACATAATTCACGCAGTCGAATTTATAACTAGCTTTAGGATTTTAGATTTAGATAAGATGTCTAAGTCACCTAAAAGTTCACAGGCTTTTTAAAGATGTATACCCAATGTATAATATACGTCTTAACTAACGTCACAAGCTCCTTATTGGAAACAATACTGTACCATAATACAACTAACTACTTAAAATATCGTTTAGTTATGCATAACTTCCATTGTGTACAGATTGATTTATATTAAGACCGGGAACCTTTGTCACTGTTCTACGGGTTTGACGTGGTATGAACATTTAAATTTATATGTATATTAATATGCACATCTCATGAAATATTCAAATGCGAGCCAAAAATCAAAACTCAGGTCACGAACCGATATGGCGGCTGGGCACTGACATCTGTCCTCTTTGACCGCAAAAGGTGGTGTACAAAAACGACCTGTTTCGACTGTTTCAATAAAAAATAACGAACCCTTCCGCGTGTTATCAACGTCTTTCGCCACGCTCACATTAAGGTCATTCGACATTGTCGTTATCCGGATCTAATTAAATTATACTGGGAACGTTGGAAGTTAGAAAAAGTGTAATCTTTGTTTCCGCTTCTCAGTGTTACATCGCCTTTTTTGTTAGTTTCTTTTCACGAACCTGTATAGCGTTTAGCACATTAAGTCAAAATTACAGTGGTCGTTGTTTAGAGTAATAACTATATAATATTGTTTTAATTATAATATAATACGTCGTCCCTTGTTACTGTTAAAAGTCAGGTCAAACTACGTATTGTTGACACAACAATTCTCATAAATACTGTGCGCAAAAAGATTAATTTTTAAAATGCCCCGCCGTCACAAAGACTTTGTAATAAATAACAAGAAAACTCTTGTCTGATTTCTGAAGTCTGAAAAGTCTTATCTAAGTTGGTGATAAAAATTTAAAAATATCAAAGAAATGGCAATGGCAAAACACTGGCATTGTTTTAATGTCAAAGATTTATTTTCTTAATGGATATCAATAAAAATACTACGTTAAATGATATAAAACAGTAAAAAAAAATACAAATAAAACGACATAGACCAGGGCTGAATGCAGCCTTTGAAAATGGTAAAAAATGTAAATAAAAATAGTAGGATGAAACCCATTGAAAAAGGAAGAGAATATAACAAAAATGAAAGAAAAAATAATTTACCGGCGATCTGAGGTCGGAAAGTGGAAGGGGGAGAGTTTTTAAGAGTAAAAAACGGTTTATCTCGATTTCCGGCAAAACTACAAGTCATCTGGAAAAAATTTAATGGCAAAGTTGTAGGTAATAAAATGATCTACAACTTTCGTATTCACACTTTTTTCACATGACCTCAAAATTTATGTGAAAAATTGAAATAATCAACTTTTTGGTTTTTTAGTTTGATTTTTACAAACACATTTTTTTCACGAAATTTGGTGAAAACTGACCTTTTTTTGTCCCAAACACACTGTAATTTACTATATTACTATTATTTTTTTGGGTTTCAAAAATTATCGACCTAGGTCTAACAAGTATAACAATCGATCTAGCTTAATCGATTGTTATAATCTAATAAGTATAACAATCAATTAAGCATACAAACCCAATTGAAATTTAGAAAATCTTATTAGAATACAGTATAAATTATTAATAGTGGAAATTATTATAATACTTATTATTTTATGATTTTTCAGATAGTCCTTCAGGCCTGTGGCGCTGGATGCGCAGCTGGCTAGGGCTGGTAGAGGAAAGCGAGGCGGCGCGCTGCCCGCGCTCTACGGAACCAGCTTCACCGGCGCGTGCTGATGCACCGTGTCCGCCACCTTTACCTTTCCTAGTACCTTCTGATTCTGTTGTGTAAGTATTTATTTTACTTTTCTTATGTATCTAACCGCTGAAAGCGGCTTATATAATTTTCGTGCCTGCATATGTGTACATAAATCTTTTAGACGCTCTAAAAAATTTGATAAACGCCCATGCTTGCGGTATCATTGGATTAGGCTAAATTGTGGAAATGACATAGGGTAGTTGTTTGAGTTTTTAGTTTTAGCAACACTATCCTTATAAGATTCAAAACAATGATAAGTACTATTAGGTACATAATTCATATCATACAGAACACTAAGCCGAAAACTAACTAAAACAAAAACCATATAGTTATTGTACAAGTGTAAGATCAATATATATGTATGGGGTCAACCAATAAGAACGTCCTGGTTTAAAAATTGAATAAAACAAACAATTTTTTATGAAAAATGCATCCGATTGATTTATTTGATATATAATTTTATGCAATTTATATTTTAAATAATAAATCGGCCAAATGACCGCCGCGGCTCTTTTTGCAGACGGTCACCCGCGCACGCCAATTTTCGATGACGCGGTGCACCATTTCGGCCGGTATGTCGGCTATGGCTCGTGGAATGTTGGTTATTAGGTCACGAATTGTAGGTGGATTATTGCTGTACACTTTAGATTTAACGTAACCCCAAAGAAAATAGTCTAAAGGTGTTAAACAATTTTGTATGGGTGTAGGCCCAAATCCAACCGCAAAATACGCCAGGTGGTCATTGGAGAGAGCCCCAACTCTTGTGAACGGCGTTGAACTGATCGATTTGAATTCTCATCAACACTGGCCTGAACGGCTGCGATATTCTCTTCACTACGGGCATTTCTTTCTCTCACAGGCACAGCAGTATCGTGGAGAGTGAATTCACTTTCAAATTTTGTTATTATGCGATTTATAGCGCGCACAGAAGGAGCACTATTACGACCGTTTTTTGCGCGAAGCGCTCTTACTGCAGCAGTAGAAGAACGCGAATTAGCGTAATAATTTTTGACAATTTCCAAGCGTAGGTTTAAAGTGTAACGTGACATGATAAAATGGCAAACCTTACTGAACACAAACGTCAAGAGACGTCAAAGATCCATTATCAAACATGGCCGCTATGAGCTGTCAAAACCAAGTCACCCCTATTGGTAGACCCAATATATATATGTATATATAAAAATGTTAAGTTAGTTTGTGTACTCTTCAATAGTCAAAAGGTTCTGCACCGATTGAGCTCAATATCCAACACGTATCAGGTTTTTTTGTCAGTTTTGTTCCTCATTTCACATCAATGCCCTGGTCCTGAAGGCCAGCAAAGTCTATCTCCTTTGTAGTGGCGAATCTTCTGGCCGGAACTCCACCCATCTGGAGGCAAGAGCCCTTGCGGCTCCGTATCGGTGGCGCAAGGAGGCGCGGGAGTTGGGTCGGAGTCCTTAGACTCGAAAAATCGAGGACCAGAAATCCCAACTCGTAGAGGACCTCATAGAGGAGTGGAAGGAACGACTTGGGCAACCGAGCGATGGGTACGCCGTAAGACCCGTTATTGAGAATTGGCAGAAGGAAGGAGATGGCAGAGCGGGACCTGGAGAGGTTTAGAACTCTCCCGGCCCTCCAGGCCCGGAAACGTTTCAGACGCAGACGCAGCCGCAGACGACTCGGGCGTCGGAGTTCGCAGAACGACCTCCAATATATATATTATATAAAAATGTTAAGTTAGTTTTGTACTCTTCAATAGTCAAAAGGTTCTGCACCGATTGAGCTTAATATACAACACGTATCAGGTTTTTGTGTCACTTTTGTTCCTCATTTCACATCAATGCCCTGGTAGCCATCGGAGTAGGGGTCCTCTCGCTCGGTGTACGGAGCGAGAGTGCGTGGAACTTCGCCGTCTCGTTCTGCGAGCAAGTTATGCTTGCGAAGGAGATGGTAGAGCGGGACCTGGAGAGGTTTAGAACTCTCCCGGCCCGCCAGCAGAAGCAAGGCGGGGTGGCGGCGAGACGTGCTGCGGAGCGCGCGCGCCTTTTTGGGAGCACAAAGGGAACATGGGGGCTCCCACACAGGAGGAGAGGGGGGGGGGGGGTTAACTACACGCCGTGGATGGCCCGAGGTACGTCAGTGTACCAGGGAGTTCTTTTCTAGGGTACACCTGGTTCCTCCTGGTACTGGTACCCGAGACTGTGTTCGCTTTTTGGTCGGCTTGAGTCCGACATAATTACCCTACCGGTGGGTGATATCAGCAAAAAAAGGTTACAGCTAGTATCTAATAAAAGATAACAAATCACTAACCGATGCTATTCCGATGCTATTTCCCGTTCGGTAGCTAACGTTCCCACACATTAATAACCATGCATAATATATTTATATCGCTTACTTTTTTATTTTACAGGGGTATGGCGTCTGTGCTCGGAGCTCCACTGAGTCCAGAACAAACATTTGGTTCTATCAAGTCTCTTGCGATATCGCGGGAGGTAGCAAGTTTTCCTCTCTCGCGCTCGCCGACGCCACCGCCTATGAGGTAAATACACATAATATAGACAAGCTATTGCTAGTTTACCTGGGTGACCAAAGCTGACGCATTTTTTTCGGGGGCAAAATACAGCGCTGCTTTTAGGAATGACGTCTCTATATAAAATCTCAGAAACCATTTTTAAGAATTACGTCAAAATAGATAAACTTAAAAGCTAAATTTTATCTAAATACAGCATAGATTTAAATTTGAACCATATCTGGGATACACGAAATGTATTTTATATATAATATGCTTGTGAATAGGAGTTGCTCAATAATATTTAGCAGTACCTAAGTGTTTAAAACATGTATTATACTCGTATAATTTCATTTATTTTTTCATTTACTGGTTTATTAGCACTATAGAATCGAATTGACACACTTTTGAAAAATAATAATAATAATAATTTATTCAAGTAAGTAATTTGTACATGGCATGCAGTGTTGTCTTATAATACTTAAATTTACAAGGAAAAACCAGTACAACATATAAACAATAGGTCATAGGACTCTCTTTCCTAAACTAGGCAGGAAACCTGTCTGTATCTTAGGTAAGAGTATCCATTTATAATGTCTTATACCGGTTACAAAAAAATTTAGGTACATGCAGTGGGCGAACAAAGTTATGTTATTAAAGAATTAAAATAAAACAAGAAGTGTCTGTCTGTGTATCTGGGTGGAAGGTGGATAATACATGTACGAGTACGATCATTTTGTTCTGTTTCTTTAGAAATATATATGTTTCCGGTTGTCAGCAACAGGAAAGCCCCCTCATCCGCAAATTACACTAAACTAACTAACTACAGGGACTAAAAATTACAGGCATTAAATTACGGCTGTTTAATACGTCTTTGTCTGGGCTAGAGAGAGGCGTATAGTTCATTTTACCGCTAGCCACCGCTATATCTCGTTTGCCTATTAATCGTGTTTTATAAATACCAGTCGAAGAGTAACATTTGTATTATTATTGTCCATGCTTTTCTTAAACCCTATATAATACAATTTCTAAAAACAATTTACCTCAATCAAAAGACAAACTTTTTTTAGCCGAAATACACCATTACTACTCATGAGGTCAAGAATAATTTTATTTTTTTGTATCTTTGTCAACAGTTGTCCACCGTACATCAAAGAGGAGTCGAAGGTGCTTGACGACATTCCGAACGCAGTTATTATACGTCCCGACTTCAATTGTGGATCACCGACCTGCAATTATCGAGTTGTTGAGTGTAAACTCACAACAACAGACGAAATAAATCGCAATACGCCATCCAACACAGTTTCCACACACACTAGTGCAAACAACACAGACCATAGACAACAAAGACCCATTTCGGTATCTATAACAATACCTGACGAAGGAAAAGGCTAATAGACGTCTTTAATTTAGTTTTTTTTTAAATAATGTTGTTCTAAGTGATAGAGAACGCGCTATCTCAAGTATTTGGCGTAAGGTTTATGTCGACCACATTGGGTGTATAGTGGCGTCAACAGTGTTGCCATCTTAATGTTTAGTGTTTCCTAAATCGTAATTTTTTCACTGTTTTAACTTCCTTCTTCTAAATTAAGAAAAATTGCTGATATACATTTTTACAATACTCATAAAATTGTCAAATGTACACAAATGCCACCTTGAATCACATTCCTTTTTTATAAAAAAAGGCTTAGATTATTTAGGGAAAGCTATCTTAAGGTAAATAGCAACACTGGCCTAGAATTAATGCACATTGTTTTTTAAAAGTCATCAGTGAGCCGTCAGCCACGATATGCCTAATATGGCCGCACCCTAAACAATGTACATAAGTTTTATTTAAGGACACATGATATGTATATTGTTTGAATTTTGACATCTGCTCAAAAGATCACAATTTGTCTTCCGCTAAGGCTCACATAATTGGTACATTCAAAGTTAACACAAAATAACTTAGTATTTTATATACCTACACTAAACAAGCAGTTCTGACGGTACATATTACAAATAAATCATCCAAATCAGCTAAAAAAATGTTCACGAATAATGAGATCACGAAAAAGCGAAAAGATGCGAATATTTAGCTTTTGGAATAATACTCGCGCAAATACAAAATAAGAAATGAACCGCGTCATTTCTAATTTTGTATTATGAATGAATGCCTTCACGACGACGCTAGTAAAACAGATGATCTTTTCTTAGAAGTTCTTTTCGAATAAAGAGTTTCAACGAAAGGCGATTCAATCATGAATCCTAAAAATATATGCTTCATTACATAATTTTTTAATGAACTAAATAGTCTTCCTAGATCTTAATCTCCTCCATTATTGAAAATATAAGTATATGTTAAGTACTGAACTGCAAGTTTAGTTGGTAATGGTAATATATATTAAGTTTTGTAATAACACAAGATTCCTCTGCATTGACTGTCGTGATTAATTATTAAATTTACCATCGGTAACACAAATAGAATTAAATTTATCTATCTATCGTAAACATTGAAACCAGTGGCAGTCGTGAAATCTTGATAATGAAGTTTGATCAGAAATTTAAAAATTACGTCACTGAATGGTAAATTTCAGAAACTTGTAATAACTCTTGTTATTTTCATCATGTTACTTATTCGCTGTTATCATCAAAATTAGCTCGATTTATTTATATACTACCTCTCCCTACTCTTTTAAAAAAGCCTTATTCACGCATGCCCACGACTGTCACTCTCCTATAAAATATAATGATGAACAACACGCATCTGAAATTGGTAAAGAATGTCAACCATGTTAGCACCAACACCTTGGACGTTACGCCAATAAATGGTATAAAACTAAGTTGATCACGTTATACGCTTTAATCAACAATACAATAAACTTTTAGCAATATATTGCGCCAAATATAATTGTAAAGAGAAAATAGGTAAGGATGTCAATGTGAAATGTTCTTGTGAATGGTTTGTGTTATTGCTCCCAATTTAGAACTAAGCAGAACATTTCGTTCATTTATATTTCATCAATCATGTTCGGTTGTATATTGTAGGTACTACATAAATATTATAATATAGATATTTACGTAAATATTCCAAAACATTGTTTTAAACAAGTTAATAAAAACTATATGTACATTTTCTACAACTTTAAAACGGACATAATTGATCACTTAATTTTTTAAATTACGAAGAAGAGAATTCTAAAAACCGCTAAAAGTGTACCTATATATGATATTCTTATTTTCAAATATTATGTAGTTTTACTTCAATGTTTTACCTCAATGTCATTACTTAAAAAGATAGCGACGATATCTTTTTAAGTAATGCCATCTGTTGTGATGAACTTCTCGTATTGTACGTAGTGCACGTCGAAACTATTGGTGTTTGTGTGCACACGTGTGGTATATTCTGTTATCATGAGTGATATTTGTCTGATTTTTATTACTCACAGTCGAGTCGAGTCGAGTCCCGCATTTTCATACCAAATCTAGGTTAAAGGCACATGTAGGATAGGAATATGTCTGAACCAGTCTTTTTAAAAATTCATTATAAGACTTTAGTTATGCTATGAAATGGTTAGCTTCGTGTTTTTATGTATGTCGACTTTAAATATAAGCGCGGAGAACAATATTAGGAAGATAAATTTTTGATGTAGATCTCATACTATTTTTGTTTTAAATATGATTACAAGCAGTAAATGAGAAATGGTTTAAATGAATTATCATGTATGTGATATGTTTTTGAATATGATTTTTAAAGTCTTCAAGCAAAATCGGATAACTTTGAAATAATCCAAAGTTACCCGCGCTCCTATTGTATTTTTTATGACTGAAGTCTAGAGTATTTTATTTTCAACGCTCATTGTGTCGACATTCTAGTCGTATCGTTCTATCTATTTACATATTTTGTTCGTCTAATATATATACCCACTCATATACGCGGTAGAAGAAATGTATTGGCTCAGTAGGATAACCGTTCCTTACATTATATTTGTAAGAATTTGTCCATTACATTCGTTTACACGTTATATTAGTATAAGTATATTATGTAAGAGTACATATGAAACACGTGCCCTAGATTGTAGTTCCGATTGTGATATTTTTTATGTTTTAACATTTTTTTGACTAATGTACTTATGTACAACAGAACACAATTTTAAATAGGTACTTTTGTAACTACCACAACACATGTTTGTGATCTGTGGTGGGTTTAAAGTATAAATACATAACATAATGTCTGTTTTGTTGTTCATATTCATTATTTTGGTGCAGGAGCCCAAAAGGAAGATGCCAAATTTCATCCGTTAATCACGTCCATGTTTTTATATGATAATTTGATTTAACATTCATATAATAGGTATTGTGCTCAGAAAAGACAATTTTGAGAGAAGCAAGGATGTAGATGAAAGTTGTAGTTCACGTATGTTATTTAGTAATCTATTGGTACGTACTACATTAGGTATATTATCCCTCATAAGTTTTGTGTTGGAGGCATTTATTGGCCAAGTTATTCAAAATTATATGGAGTGTAATTTTTATAATCCGTAGTTAAGTGCCACGCCTAAATAATCTATAAATATTGTAAACTTAAATTAAGCTTATTTAATATTGTTATAAGTGTAAGGATGAAATGAAAATACAAATTTAAGTTAAGCACAAGTTCTTTTCTTTGAAGCTTAGAACACTATTTTAACAAGATCCTGAAGATTATTCCGTAGGTTGTCTCTATAAATAAGTTACTACTTATAGCGAAAGACATTTAAATAATATGAGTAAGTAAGGTCTTTACTATATGAAGTTTGCTATTATTTTAGAAGAAAACGTACCCCTGTGGATTACTTCATTGTCTGTCTGCTTACACATTTTATATCAAATTATTTTAAATTCCTTTTTTTAGTTTTAACTTTTCAAGCTACAATTATCTCAAGCTCTGATATACTTAGTTATTCGTTTTGTTAAAGCTATAAATTTTTTTTAAAGGGCTAGTCGCTACGCTCTACTAATTTATATAACTTCCGAGCTTCAACCGACACAGGGTTGACCAGTACACTATTACAAAGGCCCATATTCCTACCTCTCAAGACCCCTAAATATTCCATGTAAGTTCTGTTTCTTACACATTCAAAAATAATGTGTAATACATACATCTATAAAAGAAATTATTTATTATATTATTTTTGTATAGGTAATTTATTTCAACCTTACTTACTAAACTCCAATAATTCTAAACGTCTCAAGACAAAGCCTCAAGATATGTACAAGTACTACGCAAATCTTTTTAAGTTTTTGCAGGAAAAAAATTATGCATTTTATATGTCTGCGATACTAGAGATGAAATGTATTCCAGGAAAATTCTGCTAAATGGGGATTCAATTCAAACACAATTAGGTACCTACTATTGTCCATTTTTATAAGGTAGGCTAGACATATAGGTAACTATTAAACTGTCAAATCAATTGTCAACAAATAAATTATTTCTAAGTATCTAAGTTTACAAACAAGCATGACCCATCTAATGGTAAGTGGTTACCGATATTTATGAACAGTCGCACTTTCGATATCTATGAAGTTATCACTTGTACGTACATGAATATCTCATCACTTGATGCTATACTATCACTATTAGTTCCCCGCTTTATAAAGATAAATGGTAATAAGTACATAATTTAAATTAAAATCTTTTTATTATAAGAAATAATTTAAATGAAGGAGCACTAATTATTTTATCTCTGGTTCTTTAATATTAAGAAAGTGCCTACCGTTTTTTTACGGTTTAAGGGAGTAAACGAGTAGACAGATCACTTGATGGTAAGATAGACATGGAAATAATTGCTACTTTGAATCCTATTCATTTGATGAAATAATTGGTGTTAGTCACAGCGATGTAATTGTGATTTCGTCATAAACAAAGATAAATGGCATTTAAATCAATCAAAATTATTTTATCGAAGATTACGACGTTTTTTTAAGATTTAGACGTTTCGCGAGTCT
The DNA here is from genome assembly GCA_902825455.1 of Arctia plantaginis. Classification (NCBI taxonomy): domain Eukaryota; kingdom Metazoa; phylum Arthropoda; class Insecta; order Lepidoptera; family Erebidae; genus Arctia; species Arctia plantaginis. The sequence continues at coordinate 7,276,905 of CADEBD010000308.1, read as the reverse complement.
TGCACTAGCGTAATAGTAATAATTAAGTCACAGTGGTTTTGTAATTCAGTCACAGTTGTGAGGATTTGATTTATAAGTTATATGATTTATCACATGTGATTGTGATTTTATTCCATTCCTAATTAGTAACTACCGCCGTTCATGGACACCTGTAACTCTAGAGTCACGAGTGTGTATTGCCTTTGATTTGAGTTTTCCCCCACCTGTATTATTATTGCGTTATTTGAAGCCTACTGCCTGTCATTCTTGAACGTGTACAATAACGCACTTAGGGTGCTGTTGGGTTTGCCGTTGAAGTTCAGCACATCAGTTATGTTTGCAGAGATGGAAATTAATAATTAGAAAAAAGTGCGCTTCCTTGATGACGCGTCTCCGCGGCAGTACCAGCCTAAGGGTGTTCACAGATCGATGGGAGACACAGATGATTCGCCCATGGATGCGGCTACATGCTGAGCTATAATTTTGTTTTTGTTATTGTAATTATATTTTATACTAACGCAAATTATTAGTAACACTGCACGGATGGCGTAATGGTTTAAGCGGTTGCCACACCGCATACTACTACGCTGAGTGTTGAGGGTTCGATCCCCACATGGGACGACACTTTAGGCCTAGAGAGACCACTCCACTCGCTCCTTTATAGCTTCTCCTCTAGCTTCCTTTTCTTCCTTTTCTTATACCATTAAGCTCTTTCGACTCTACTCAAAACAAAATAGGTCATTTAGTGGTGCCTAGCCATGGTAAATTCTCTAGACAGACGCTTTCAATTTGATCAGGATTCTGCAATGAAATAGCTATTGGCTTCTGATATACTGTTGTGTATTTTAAAGAATGTTAAGTTCTTAATATTATTTTTTTCATAAGGTAAAATAGTCTTAAAAATATCAATATTATATAAATATACTATACACAACATATAAGCCTACCAGAATCTCATAGAAAAGATATGACATTGAATTGAAGGATAATTTCAGCAGCAATCAGATCAGTCTCATTGGAAAAGATATTTTTTATCTTTAGCCTGTTTATTAAATAAACTAATTAAACATTATGTTACCATCGAAAATGTAGTTACTTGTAGAACAGGACAGTTGAACCCTGGGCACAATTAGTAAATACGAAAGTGTTCAGTAACCGTCTATATTCCCGTAACCGCTTATCGTCCGTATGGTGACGGATTAAGAATACGGAGCTTCACCACCCCAATTCTTCCCCTGTGTATCGTAGGAGCCGATTAAGGAAACTCTGGAGGACAGCATCACCGCAAAGCCTACTTTTACCACACGTGCCGTCTGGCAAGCGTGCTTTAAGTAGGCCAAAACCTCCTTTCTAAGAAAAGGCCTATGTACAGCAGTGAAATATTAGAGTCTGTGTTGATATGATTATGTGAACATTGTGAACCGTCTATCTGTTAATAAATACTCAATATAGTACATATGAAGGCACATTTGAAAAAGAATATCCTTAGGTCTAACTTAAATAAAAAAATGTATTTTTTAAGTTATTAAATATATTGACTATAGACAATCCTCAACTTTGTGGTAACAATTTTCTGTTATAGAAAAAACGGTTCCTCAATTTTGACATGACAACAACAGCATGTGGTATTTTAATTCTAACGGATTTGTTAGTTGCCCAAACAATTTAGAACGAAACGAGCTATTTAGAAATAATAAAAAAAGAAACCAGAACAAAGGATATAAAAAAGTCTAACTACAGACTGCCTATACTACAGAATATTATACTGTGTAGTTATACACAGTATGATATTTAACTGACTTAAAATAAATGAGGTTCTCAATGCAACTATTATTTTTGTACGTATATTATGCGATTTCTCAGTTAATAATGGACCGATTTTTTTATTTCTTTTTGTAATCGAAAGGGTTATACTTAATTCCTAGATTGTCATATTAACTGCATCTTCACATAGTCTGGCTGTAAGAGCGAAGATAGACGGATGCGGTCGGAGCCGAGCTGGTGCTCTACAAGGACGGTTTACCTCTAGTTTCGCATAGTCCAAGTTTTGTTTTGATGTTTTAATATGTGTGCTCTTAAATTGAAACTCTGATGAACTTTACTATCAAAATGGTCTGTGAAGACGGCTTATTCCCAACGGCCACCACTAAACCAGTAACACAAAGTTTTGGATATTGTCCTAACAACGGCCCCCGTAGTTATTGTAAATAACACAATCTTTAAATTCAGTATGTATATATTAAAAGATGAGAGATGGCTGGCAGGAGCTGGATACGAGAATACCAAAATCGATCTAAATGGCGTCAAGTGATCTAAGGTCAATAATTCGTCGCATGAGAACGCGGTGAATGTTGATATCTATTTTATATTTTTGGATGAAACTTAATAACATTAAGTATTAGACCTATTTTTGTGCTACAGGATAACAATTTTGTTGAATCAAAATCGTACAAATGTTGACCAAATTTTGAGCGACGAGCTTTCTCTCCAAATTCAAATTTGCAAAGATAAAATAACGAATTGTCCACCTGTTCCCCAAACTTATAACTCAGTGCTGAGTGAAGTAAAGGATTGTGGCATTGATAGAAAAGTTACCTACATTTAGGAATATTAAGTTCAAAGGTACATTCTCTGAGGAACTTGCACCACCCAAATCTGACAAGGTACTCGGTAAACAGCCAGATTGGCACTAATAGGCACTAGTGCAATAGTTTATTTATTTATACAGCAAATATTTCTACCTATTCGTGTCATAAGCTTTGTCAAAACCTTATTATTTTTAATTTTCGAATAATTTGAAAAATACATGTTGAAAATAGACTTGAAAAAGTTTTCAATAAAGCCAAAAAACGATCCAAAAAGATTTATTTTAGTTGGATCCCAGATTTAAGATCCTAGTTTTTAAGTGTTAACGTTGGGTCCCATTTGCTATTTCAATTGAATCCCATGTTGACACGACATGTGTCCTAATCCAAAGAATAGTGATTTAAGTACCTTTATTAAATATAAAAAATATACAAACAAAAAAAATATTCCTTTGGATTTTTCTTTACGGTGATAGTTAAAAATCTATATAAGAGTTTAATTTTTATTATATATAATAAAAATATTTCGTTTCTTCATATATTGATGGGCATTATATAAAAGAAGTGCACCACCTTTTCTGTCTATAAAAATCAAATTTGTTGATGAAGAACTAGATAGGATTTAATGACTCATAGCACTTTGGGATTTGATCAAGTTTTACACAAAATAACTACAGACTACAGTTCCTTTATGCAATAGTTACGAGTTTTAATAGATAGACGCAATGACAAGCAAAACAGCGATATTATGAGTGTTCAGTCAATATAACATATACTCTAATTTTATTAAAAACAATTTTGCTGTTGATTCAGGTTTTCTTTAAGCTTTTGGGCTCCAACGGCAATAGTTCTTGGGTTTCAACGACAATCAAACGAAATTCTCTTGCATTTTCTTAATTTGGGATCCAACGGAAATACTTTTTTTTTTGTAGGATTCAAGGCCGAAAATATTAAACTGGAAAATATTAATCCACCGAAAACTAACCCACAAAAAAGCAGTTGAAAATAACGAACGAACGACCAAACCGTGGGTCAATTTTAAATAAACTTTGATTAAATTTTACATTTTTGTATATTTGCAACAAGTACGAGTACTGCTCTGGAATGCGCTCCCAATCGAAATCAGGATGTCCACAAATCGTTTCGAATAAAGAATGTACATAAGTACCTTCTCGACGAGATGGCGGAAGTACCTTAACCAATAGTACACATCCTTAAATTCAAGTATTCACAGTGTACAAATATAAAGAATATGTATTAATATGTATATTTATGTGTTTGTAATTATATTCGTATCACATTATTATTTATATGTGCAATTGTAAAATATTTCTAATTTTGCTTAGTTTTATAAGCATAAAAAAATATAATCAGTGATTACAATTGTAGATGAAAATGAAGATGTAAAATAAATAAAAATATAAGTATTTGTGCCCAACAGCCTCCAGCGGAGGTCGTTATAATAGGCCGCAAGGCTTGACCTGTTGTTTGATACTGAGCGTTCACTGATCAGTGACCTTTTTCTTATTTTATCCCAAAACTCTTTTTTAAACGCGTTATAAATTTAATTGCCTCTCCGACCCAGTCGGTGCTGACGAACTCTTAAATGCATTTTATTTTTAACCGACTTCAAAAACACAAAAGAGGAGGTTCTTAATTCGACTGTTTTTTTTTTGTATGTTTGTTACGTGATATCTCCGTCAATTGTAGACCGATTTTCAAAATTCTTTATGTAATCGAACGGGTACACTCCCGACGTGGTCCCATCATCACTAAAGCAGGATCTGATGATGAGATCCTAGAGGGAACGAGACGACCAGTATTACTTATTGTCCATCGAGCTTGGCATCGACTTCAAACAGACTAGAAAGTATCTATTGCTATTATAACGTTACCTGCTATATTGCGGGTCTCACTTATTTTAGTTTTTTCAGTTAGATATATAATTATTTTTTAATTTTGTGTTTAAAGTCGTTGTTTAAAGTCGGTTCAACTTTTTTTTAAAGGGATTTATTAAATTATAAGAAATGAATCCATACGTAAATGACACTTTTAATTTTTTTAATTTCTCTTTTATCAAATATGAAGTACACGTTTAATTTAATCGAAATGAAGTGTTCATTCTCCAATGTAACTAAGTACTTTAAATTGAATGACACTTTAAATTGAATAGGTATGCCGTAATAGTAATAGGTTATACGGTGTTGGGCATACAGAATGCCTAGTACCGCATCCCTTCATCCTTAATTCCTTAGCAAAGAGTAAAGTAAACATAGTAAGATCCATAAGGAGTTTATGACATCATCACAGCACTAATCTCTTTTCATTGACCTCACAGGCAGTTGTTATTACCATATATGAAAATAACGATTTTTTTTCGTAAATGATCGATAAACGTTTAATATATTCATTAAACAAATAGTAATTTAAACAACATTAAAAAAGAAAGATAAAATAATGAAAAAGAAACAGTAGACTGGGTAGCTTCTACAATATAGACACCGATGATAAATTCAGTATTAAACAAAAATTATAATATAACGATACCAATAACGAAAAAATGCTTTTTTCACATGAAAATAAATAAACCTTAAAATATTTTAATAATGGCTGCTAATACATTTTCTTTTTAAATATTTTTCACACTGGCAGTATACTTTCCCTTTGTTACTGCAAAGTAAATACCTACCTATGCAGTAAATGTCGGCCATTTTGAACCAATTTCATTATGGCATGTGTCTTTCCAAATATCAAGTGATAGCAAATATAGCAATTGAATAAATAATAAAAAGTCACCATAAAAAATTTGCAGATTTAAAATTCGGAACCGGCTTATCTTAATTGATTTTACACCTATTAAAATTTTAAAAACCCCTACAATAAAACAAATCAGCTGTTATCCGTCAATCGATGTCAACAAAATTATATAATTTTTTGTTTAGAAAAACAGTGCAGCCTTCGTTTTTAAGTGTCATTTTGAAATTACTTAACATGAAGATTCGATGAAATGTTTCAAGAGACAAATTGAATAAGTAAATGTGTACCTCACGGCTCACAACTTTCTCGTCTTGTGATTTTTGTATAATGTAATCCAATATTAATAATTTTAGTTATGGAACAAAACCTTATAATTGAGTGCGGTGGATTTTATTTCATTCATAATTTTGACTCTGGAAATCTCGGACATGTAGAACGAGTCCCCACGGAGCTTATAGGTAAGCAAGAATTCCTATAATTTGCGATGACATTACGAAATCCAAACCTTGTTACAATTCCGTATATAGTTGCCAATATCATGCCCTTTTCATGAACGTCGTCTTAAAATTATAGTCCTAAAATAGATCTAAACAAATTTCATCACAACATTGTAATTTACCTTCGTCAGTATTTTCTTAACACAAGAGTACTTCAGCAAATTACATTGAGCCAAATGCAAATTTTAAGTATATCAATGGTTTTAGATGTGCCCAAATTAAGTGGTAACTACTTTGGTTGATGTTTAATGTAGTAGCTATACCTGCTCCATATTTTAGCTCCAAGTGTGAATTCCAAAGGAAATGCTACTGAGACTCCCGACTATGAATTTAATTTGTGGACCCGGCCAGACTGTGCAGGCACAGAATTTGAGAATGGCAATCGAACCTGGTTTTATTTCGGAGTTCAATCAAGCGAGCCAAATGTTCAGGTAAAAATTATTTCATATTTGTAAAATTGAGGAGCAATAAAATAGGCTCCCTTTTCTGAGATAAGATTTCTGATAGAGGAAATAAAGTTATTTTGAATATGTATTTTTCCAATCTATGTGACAGGTGCGGCTGAACCTGATAAACCTAAACAAGCAAGGCAAGATGTATAACCAAGGTATGGCACCTGTCACTAGGACATTGCCTGGCAAACCACAATGGGAAAGGATCAGAGATCGTCCTATACATACTGTAAGTGTTCATAAATTACTTTTTACATTATATGCATGTAACTGCAACATATATAATTTCTTATTTTTTCTAATCTTCTAACTGTCATTAAAATAATATTTATTTATTTATATATGTTCAACGTTTTAAACCACCATAAATCATTACATAAACAAATATACACAGTCTGGTCATAAACACTGTTATATATGTAAATGAAAACCTAAGTAGTTGTGAATTTGACTTCAGTGAGGGGTTTTAAATAATGAATTGTAAATCTAAAATGCATAACATTGAAACATTGATTAATTATGTTATTTTAAGACCACAGACAATGTAGCATGAGTAAAACATAATTCAAAATATATGTCTAATTGCTTTTTAATTAAATGAAAATTATTAATTGGCATTTATTTTCTTTAATATACAAATTTAATAATGTTACTCTTAAAATTGGCAAAATATATTTGTAGCAGGGTAATATTTAGGTTTTAAATTAAAACGGCAAATTAACCAGAAATGACTTGTACTGTTCTTTCGATACAAATTCATAATAAAGAATAAGATGGGTGACTTAAAGCTATCTCAGCTTAACTTAATGCAATTCCTGTATGTGCTATAATTAATTAATGGGCGCTTTTCAAACAATATTTGTGCCTTTTCAACTAGTCCTTTCACAGTCTGCATAAGATAACCCGTTTTAATTATTTTTATTGATTTACATTACACATCTGTGTTTGTGTCACGGACAACAAATGTTAAGTTAATTAGTCCAGTTGATTCAAAGCAAATCTCGGATTATTGATGTGTATAGTCAAATATCCTCTGTTTGTCACAGAAAAAGATTTCTCTTACAATACCCACGGAATGAATAGGGGTGGTGACACTTTGTATTCTTAATCCGTCACCACACGTCACCCTTCCTAGTGCCTATCCGCAATGGCGCGGGCACCAGCACTCGTACACGCGGGCGTCACCTCATCGCGGGTGGAGGGGAAAGCCCGTCCCGTCTACCCGCAGCCACTCTCAGGGCGCCATCAGTCGGCGGCAAATTGGATCCGAGTGGAGATCATCCTTCCGGGCCCTCTCCGCCCCCCTCCTGCGATGACATCTTCGTAGAAGGATGTGACCGCGGTAAAACAACTGTTACTATCGGCCATGGAGCATATGACGGCCGGTAGCGAGAGATCTTCTCCAATGATTGCAATGAGGACCCGCCGCCCTGCCCACTCGACGATTACCCTCCCGAAACTCAGTCGTCCGCCGATATACGGAGGCGAGCGACTGAGTTTCAAAGACGTCTCCAAATCCCACGCTAAAGAGTTCCGGCTAACGCCCACGCCGCCTCCGTCGACACGGTGCGGTAACCACGTATGGCTCTAATCGCCAATACCCTCTGAGGGTAGGAGAGGCGCGTCTCTTCGCGACACTGGGTCCACCCAGGTGCCTAATAAGTCGCCCAAGGGCAGACTATCGGAAGTGCTTGTCGAAGAGGCACCTCCCGTAGAAGACCAGGCCCAGATACTTCATCTGGGCCTGAACCGGTACGAGGAATGAGGAACTTTCCTCTTTATAATATTATAAAGAGGAAAGATTTTTTGTTTGTTTGCTTGTATCGAATAGGCTCCAAAACTACTACACCAGACTACCAGAATAGATCAGGAAGTAACATATGCTATAATTTACTTGTAACAAACTTAGACATGTGCAAAAAAACAGGTTATGTTATCTAAGGTGTCAAAAATCGCCTCAAAAATTTCCCTTCTTCGGCGTGCGCTACTTAATGGTTAAAGAAATAATGTGTTAATAAATTGTAAGACTAAAAAAGATCTACTAAAAGTTCTCGAGGGGGTTTATCTATCTATAACAGCTAAGCTATAAAAAGCGTTGTTATATTTTTAAAACACGAAAAAATGGATCTAAAGTGTGTAGTGGATCTACATACTTTAGATGCATTTTATGTGTGAGTATATTAATCCTTATGAAATTAAAGTATTTCATCATTGAGATAATTTAAGTAGATAATTTTTTGTTTGTACATCATTAAAATTGGTCAATTCGTTAAGCAGATATCATTTAATTATGAACATATACACGAACCGTTTCGCGCGCCGCGATGTTTCGTTCTCTATAGAGTGGGCGTTGCCGAGGTCCAGGAGGTTTAGGTCTATGTGGTAAATAGGTGGCGACGTCTATGCTCTTAGGTTTTGCACAAAGTTCATGCGGGTGAAGCCGGTATGCGGGTAAAGTACACCCAGACATAGAACAAGTGACCGCGCTCATCACATAATTATATATTCTGGGATGGAATCGAACCCACGACCTCTGGCGTAGCAGTCAGGGTCACTAACCACTAGACCAACCGGCCAGTATTGACGGCTCTTAATTGATGTGATGAAATAAACATAAACTATATACATAAAGCCTAAAATCGATCTAAGTGGCATGCAATGGGAGAGGCCTATGAGATGCTGATGATGATGATGATGATATACATAAATAATTTTAGTAAAATAAACATAAGTTTGTAAGTGACGGTAAGGTTACCGGTAAGTCACGTATAACTAACTATAAATGGTTTAAAATTGTGATTAGGATTTATTGTCATCGCTTTACAGATATCGTTACTTGATTTATTTATTATTTTCTTCAATATGATTCAGGTAAAATTGTAGCTTATTCATAATACGCCCATACTGACACTACACAACTTACCCTCCATTGTGTGATATCAACTCTTTTTGGTGATAATTTAATCAAGGTTTGCCTTTTCGCAAAACAGTACACCATGGTTCAGACACGTAATGCCTTAGCTCGTCAACTGGAGTCCAAGCTTCAACTGACTTTGAGCGAACCAAAGGCAACTAAGGAGAGGTGTTATCAACTCATTGGAGAAAGGGAGCACCTTGAGATATTGAACGAGAATGAGATACTCAGAAAAGAATGCATGGTCGAAAAACTGTTTCTGTTAATGCCCGGAACAAGCTCCAACTCCTTGTTGACAGCTTGGATACATGTAGGAATGAGTATGAGCAATCCCTGAATAGGATTAGGAAGCTAGAACACCAACTACACCAAGCAGAAGAAAAACTATCTAGAGTTAATGCTCATAACTACAACAAGTTAGTGGCTTCCAATCAAAGTTTGTTCCAAGTTGTGATCCATTCATCCATAGTAATAGATCTCATAGGTGAGGATGACACTAGTACTTGCAAATCTAGCAGAATTGTTAAATGTAGCTTGAAAAGATTAAAGAAATACCTTAAATTAAAAAAAAAACATACTAAAAACTAAGAAATTAATTCACTAACATATTTTTTTATTATCAGAAGAAAATTTATGTTTGTGAATTAATTTCTTGTAGGTCACTTAACAGGCAGAGACTTCATTTAATTGATCAGACGACTATGTACTCTAATAGAACTAGTCAATATGTAAAAGATACACGAGAATTGAAAAGTGTAATAGAGTGTCTTCATGAACAACTTAAAAAAAATAATTAAAGGTATGAAATATCTCAAACACAGAGCAGAGAGCAGGTGCTGGCTATTGGCAGGTTGGTAAAGTCCTGTAATTGTAATGAGTCATTGTGTTCTCTAGCCAGCCCCAAGGCAGCACATACCTCCTTCCTTGCTGCTATGTAACACAACTATTTTACCTGAAATCAAGGATTTCAAAACATAGCATTGCTTAGTAATGAAACTGGAAAGGCCATAGGTCCCTTATTGTTAAATAGACACATGGGACATCCATTCGGAAATGATTGTATGCCTAACTCTACTCTTAATGATTTCATAGCAAAGGTTTTAAATTCTAAAATGAATTTTAACATAGACTTTATTGGCAAAAAATTACTGGTAACAGGGGAAATTAAACAAAAAAAAAATCATAGGGTATTTTGAATAATTAGTAAAGTTAGATGTACCTAAGCAAAATTGTGTTGTTTACACTTCCTCTTAGTAAAGGGTTGTCACAGGAGGAAAAAAAATAGTGCCTCGGGGAGGTGTTCGACGCTAGCTTGATGTCGGGACGTTTCCCTGAGTGCTGGAAGAGCGGGAAGCTGGTCCTATTAAGGAAGCCGGGACGGCCTGCCGATTCAGTCGCGGCCTATAGGCCCATCGTGCTGCTGGACGAGGCGGGTAAATTGTTTGAGAGGGTTCTCTCTGCCCGCATCGTCCGGCACCTCTACGAGGTGGGCCCCGATCTGTCGGACGCCCAATTTGGTTTTCGGGCGGGGCGTTCGACAGTCGACGCTATTTTGCGCCTGAGGGCCGTGACCGAAGAGGCTGTGAGCTGTGGCGGCGTGCTGTTGGCGGTGTCATTGGACATCGCCAACGCATTCAATAGTCTGCCATTCAGCTGCATCAGGGAAGCACTCCACTATCATGGGGTGCCAAAGTACCTGAGGCGGCTAGTGGCAGACTATTTAGAGGAGCGTACCGTCGTGTACGAGGACCGAGATGGTAATTTGAGGTGTCGGCCCATGTCGTGCGGTGTTCCACAGGGGTCTGTTCTTGGACCCCTCTTGTGGAACATAGGTAACGACTGGGCCCTTCGCGCCGATTTCCCCCCCGGGCTGGGTGTAATCTGTTACGCAGACGATACCCTGGTGACAGCCCGGGGGGCAAACTTCCAAGAGGCGGCGCGCCTGGCTACAAGGGGAGTCTCCCTGGTGGTCGGGCGCATTGAGGCGCTGGGCTTACGGGTGGCCCTAGATAAGACGGAGGCCCTGTTATTTCATGGGCCCCGTCGTGGTCCACCCCCTGGCGCCTCAATCGTGGTCAACTCGGTCCTCGTACCGGTTCGGGCCCGATGAAATATCTGGTCCTGATCCTCGACGGGAGGTGGCTAGTCGACGAGCACTTCCGACAGCTTGCTCCAAAGCTGGTCGGCGCTGCGTCTGCCCTAGGGGGACTTTTGCCCTAGGGCAAAATTAATTTGGGTGGACCCAGCGTCGCGACAAGACGGCTGTACACGGGGGTTGTCCGGTCAATGGCACTATACGGTGCACCGGTGTGGGCGGCGGCTCTGACCGCTCAGAATAGGGCACGCCTCTGGCGCCCTCAGAGGGTAATGGCGGTCAAAGCCATACGCGGTTACCGCACCGTGTCGACGGAGGTGGCGTGCGCGTTGGCCGGAACTCCCCCGTGGGATTTGGAGGCGGAAGTGCTCGCCGAAGTTTATCAGCGAGTGGCTGACTGCCGGGCGGAGAGCGGATTTCGCCCTCCGCCCGAAGACGTGCGCGAGTGGCGCGAAGCCTCGCCGAGCCACGATGGGTCGTTGGTGGTTCCGGCTGGAGACTCCACGCGCTGGCTTCGCCGCCGTGGAGGCTCTCCAGCCGGTCATCGCCGAGCGGGCAGGGCGGCAGCACGGGACCCTTACCTTCCGGCTGACGCAGGTGCTTTCCGGGCACGGTTGCTTCGGGAAGTACCTGCACTCGGTCGCTAGGAGGGAACTGAGTCCCGCCTGCCACCACTGCGACTGCAGTGAGGACTCGGCGGCGCAGCGCCGGGCCCTCACTGCAGTCATCGGAGTGGATCTCTCGCTACCGGCCGTAGTACGCTCCATGGCCGGTAGCGACAGTTGTTTTACCGCGGTCGCAACCTTCTGCGAGGAAGTAATCTCGCAGAAGGAGGCGGCGGAGAAGGCCCGGGAGGACGACCTCCACTCGGACCCGATCCGCCGCCGGCGAACCGGGCGGCGGAGGCGCGCCTATCACCGCCTCATGCCGCCCTGAGTGTGGCCGCGAGTGGACGGGGTGGGTTTCCCCTCCACCCCCATTAATTTGGCCAGCCGCGAGGGGGCGGCGTCCGCGTGTGCCGGACGTCGCCTAAAGAGAGGGAAAAAAAAAAAAAAAAAAAAAAAAATTTGAGACGGAGCCCGCACCAGGAGCGGGCTGGCGCTAGGAGGGGTTCGGATGTCTTAATAATAGCTGTTCCCGGATCCCTCCTGTTACAGGCGCAGAGTGGCACACCGTGTGGTTTTAGTCGGTCCGAGTCCGACACACCACCCTGCCGCAAACCCCGGTGGGGTGACGGTCCGAGGGGATTTCCACACGTTAAAAAAAAAAAAAAAAAAAAAGGAGGAAAAAAATAGTAGATATAATCTAATATAATGACGCACGCATATAATATTTTAACTTGCCAAATAAATGGACCCTATTATAATAGATTACATATAGTTGACACTAAAAAGCTTGTTAGTAATAATATTTCACTGACAAAAGGTACACATTACCTTTCTAATTATTATAGGAGACAGATAGCAGTTTCGCTATCATCTTATTTTTCAATTACAGGCAAGAACTTGGCTGAAACTATTGTTTTTATTGAGCAAATTGACATAACTCGTAATGACTTTGCCAATACGTTGACAGTAAGTTGTCAGATAATATTAGAGGAATTATGGGCAGAGACTCGGAGGTGGAATTGTTCATGAACTGCAATGGGATTGATATTTTTTTATTACTGAACATTGGCTTAAACAGGATTAGTTCATGTTCAATTTTGATCACCACCAGGTAGGCAGCTTGTTCAGCAGAGGTACAGCAGTACATGATGGCACTATGATACTCATAAATAAGAAACTTAAATTGAAATAGCGCCATGACATTGTTAGTCTACCAGTTGAGCGAACTACAGAAATAGCCCGTATAGAATTAAAAGGTTTCATAGTAGTATGTGTTCACCGACCCCCTTCAGCTATATATTGAACGTATGATTGTTTTGAACGTGTTATGGATGAACTCTTAGTCAAAACTCTTAATCAATCAATTACACTCACTTACTTGACCACTGTGGTTAATTAGTAAGTTTCTGTGATAAATATGAAAAGGTGGCAGAAAAAGGATTGTGTGACGATACCTAAAACTGCAAAGCTTCGTGAAAACTTTAAAAATAAACTTAAAGCTGCTTTCAGTGTTTCAGTAACATATACAATAACCCTAACACTTATTATAATAGCTTTTTTGAAACTTACTTCAACATTTAACACAATTTTTATACCAACAAACCTAGTAGTTAAAGGTAACGCCACAATTAGTGAATGGGCTACCACTGGCTTACTAAAGAGTAGGAAACGATTATATGAGCTATATGATCAGAGAAATTATAATAAATGGGAACAGTTTCATAACTATGTTAAAGAATATTCAAAGCTATTTAGGTAACTTTGTAAATAGACTAAGTCCCGTTTTAAAATTCAAAGATTAAAAGTAGCAATGATAAGATTAAAACCACTTGGAAAATTATTAACAATGAAACTGGAAAAAACCAATACTGCGATAATGAATTTAATCTGAATGTAAACAATAAATTCATCATTCATTGCGAACTTTTTTACGAATATTCGTGTATAAACTATATTATACTAAATCTTTGAACTCCTCACCATGCCTTGCTGAATGAATTTTAAAAGAAAATGTTGGTGGGATTGTTAGTGAATTTAAGTTCCAATATGTTTCACCCCTTGAAATTATTAAAGCCTTTAACACTATTAATGTTGAAAAAACAACAGACCTATGGAGAAATTCTGTATTAATTACTAAGACAATTATATCTCTTGAAGCTAAGCAATTGTCATTTACATTTAATCAATGTGTTGATAGTTGTGTATTTCCTGATCTTATGAAGTCCAGTAAATTATTCCCTTATTCAAATCTGCCAGTAAATCTGTACACATAGTTATTTCAATAATATATATATAATTATAACACAATAGACAATTTGGTTTTACTCCACAAGTTTATGCTATGTGGGTACCGGCCGGTGCACACAGGTGAAATTCATCGAAAACTTGGCCAATATTATATTAATTATGTTAACGCTTCTATATTTCTGTAGTCTAAAATAATATTTTAAATGTGTATTATGAAAATAGAAGCTTTATTGATACCATATTATAAGAAAACAAAAAAGAAAATACAAATTTAAATCATAACTTGACGTTCTTTTAAGAGTATTATAACATCGTGAGGATAGGACTTTATTTGTCTTTTGTAGTTTTCTAAGACCTGTATGTAATGTGTGGATCTGAAGATATTAAAAGCTGATGAGATAAATCTTCCATAGTTTGTTTTCTAGAGAATTTTCGGGTAAAACCTTCACGATATTTCTTAATATCTTTGTACTTACTTTCTTGGGCCTCTTCAGATTCAGAGTCGATTATAATATGTAAAATATAGAGCACAGCAGTTTTCAAAGCGTATATATTGATATATGTATCTAGCCAGTTTATATCTATATTTATTTTCGAACCGTTTTTTATTCCTTGAAACATCTTGCCACTTCTTTTAAATTGATAAATATATTGAAATAACTCTTGTTTGATATAATTTGGAAATTAGTCTTCACAGTGTGTAATTTCTCGAACTTTTGTTATTAAGCATTGAAATCGTGCCTCGTGGTCATTAGATACACCCATCAAATAAAAAACTCACTAGATTTCTTCGGCTAATTGGTATATTATGCTGGGAACTGCCTGAAATTAATTATGAATACATTTACAATTCTACATTGTTGAATTTTGTATGTAACACTTTGATCAGGGAACGCAAGTAGACGCAGCTAAATTTAGTATCAAATTAAAGCCAATAAAATGTACTTTTTATATATTAAAAAAAACTGGTTGAGTGCGGTTGAGTTTAAACTTTTTTACTATGAGAATAAAAATAAACCAATAAAAAATAGTCTTGTGTTTAAAACGCTATATCTTTACTTTCGTAAGTGATGTAAACGTTTTAGTTATTTGTTAAAAAAGACCTGAAAGTATGGGATCCATAATATTTTTTCAAAATATTAACTAAACAAATATTAAACGTGGCTTAAAGAGTTATTGAAAATCGGAGCAAATTATTCCAGTAAACAACCACTACCTTATTCAAATATGTAGGTAGTAGAATAAAAAGTGTCAAACGTTTTGCTAGTCACTAATATATGGCGCTATATATCTGGATGGTAATTTAGGTTACTACTTTTGAATAAGAGAAACTTCATTTTAATCAATTTTGGCCATAAAATGCGTAAATTTCACCTGCGTGCGGTGGTCGGGTTTCGCACAGCCTCACCCCTCCACACTGCGTCCCCCGATATATTATTTCTCGCACTGTTTTTCTTGCTAAATTGCTATTGTGTGTGTTGATCTATGACTTTAGAGTCTACAAAAGAGACAATTTCAAATAATTTTAATATTTTTTTATGAAATAAAGATGTTTGAGTATACTACGAATAAATTTTATTAAAAATAATGATGTAATGATATTTAAGTCAAGTCCAATCATACATGTATCCTATTATTCACTCTATAAAACTACGGATTCAGCCATAAAATATTGAATAGTCAACTTATATCTGTTCCATAAAGTTATACACAGTTGTATACAGATTAGTAAAAAAAAAATGTTCGCCTTAGGTATATTACCGATCATGTATATCAGCTAGTAGGAAACAGCTTGACAAAGTGGTTATTAAATGTTTTGAGAATTACACTATCAAATGATATTGTTCTATTGGAAAGATCAGAAATATTTATGCAAAGCGCAAATGCCATAATTCTTATTTATTACAAAAATTAATAAACAATTGTAAGGAAATTCTCCTTTAATTCGTGGAAATACGAACCCGTAAACACTATCCTTTTACGGTTAGAGAGTTAGAACATGCTACCGTTATAAATTGCTTTTTTTTAACAAAACCAAATGCTCTGAGTAAAATAGAATAATAAAAATGCTTTATTAGGGCAGTTACTATGTACTGTAAACATCTAGTCCTACAATAATAAAGTCAAAACTGTCTAAAACTCTTTTAAATCTTATTTATTAGCAATAAGATAGGTACTGAAGGGTGCACCGAAAAGACGAGATAGTTTAGAAACAAAGGAAACTCCTAATAAATAACCAATAATTGAGTAACTCTGCATGGATTTCCAGATTGCGTTTATTCACATCGAAGTCCATTCGCATTAAGAATATCGATCGATCAAGAGTAGTTAGGCCAAGGTAATCGATCAGGTACCAAGATTATGTACGAAACTATATTTTTTTGGAACCTGATTGCTCAGGGGCGGGTTTGACCGATGCGTCACTTTTCTTAACGCGAATGGACTACAGTTAAAGTGATTATTTTTTTCTAGACCGATGACAACACCTTCACCCTGAGCTTCAGGTACCGAACATCAGAAAACACGAAGGCTACAACATTCTTCGCGTTTACCTACCCATTCTCGTTTGCGGAGTTGCAGATTGCTCTCAACTCTATAGACTTGAAGATGCTGCCCTTGCCTCCAGCGCAGTCGCCCGACGATATTTATTATTTTAGAGAGTGCCTCATTTATTCTCTAGAAGGTATTTTTTAACATCAAATATATTCTACCTATATAGCTTCCCTCGTGTATATCTGATTACCCCTTGAGGAGGCTCTACCGATTTCATTAATTTTATTTTCTTGTGTTTGTAATTTCGGGGCCGACGTTTTTTTAAATAACGAAAATGTACCTATTAATTTGTCATTTTGTGACGTGACTTCATTATGAGTATTGTGTTATCGGTGGTATATTTATTGGTATAATTATTTGAATCGTCCACGGATAAAAACATTCCGTGGACAAACTCTTAATCGCGTGTAGTTGGAAAGTAAATCGATACCTTTTATTTACAAATTTACAACAATTTGTTTATCCAATCATAGTAACACATGAATATATAAATTATATTACTGCGATTAGGTCTCGATTGTAGTTTTTGTAGTGGAAGTAAATTTATTATTGTATTTGACTTTTAAACGTACACATATTAGGTACTTTCAAATCAGATACATAATAATACTATCGCAATTTGATGCATTACAAATTTAGAACATGCACTTTATAAAACAATTCTATGGATCCCTACTGCGCAATTATTTAAATTATTTCAGCGATCACTTGTGCTTCCTGTGAGCTAAGTATTTTGAGGTCCGAAACCGGCACGGTAGACAATTTTATGCCAAGCCGGTAAATGTAGGTAGGTATTAAACGTTTAATATACCATTTCAATATTTTTCAAACAGTCCATTATTCTGATAATGTATACATAGTATGAGAGCGCTAATCTAAAGAAATGAAATGTGTCATTAAACAGGAAGACGAGTGGACTTATTAACAATTACTTCCCATCACGGCCTCACTACGGAACGAGAGGAAAGGCTAAAAAACTTGTTTCCCGACAACCAGGAGCGACCACACAAATTCGCCAATAAAAAAGTTAGTGTTTTTTAATTCATCATTACTGTAAAAACAATCTGACGTACCAGCAGAATCAAAAGTCAATTAACCGTCAGTGTGTGGGGGTCACCACCCGTATTCATCCCATGGGTGTCGTCAGAGCCGACTAAGGGAGCAAACTATGCAGGACGACAGGCACTGCAAACAGAAAGAAAACTTGACACAGTCCCTATACCAACCTCCTTTTTAGGGAGAAGGTTATGACCAGCATGTACTATTAAAGGCTGTTTATGATGATGATTTCAAAGGTAAAAGCACTAAAAAGTTATGCGACTCAAAACTAAATTAATTTAAGTTCTGTGTATTGTTTGGCTAATGCGCAAATGGTGCCTACTTTCTTTATGACCGCTTATTTTATCCTTTTTTGTTAATGAAATTCACGATCGAGCTTAAGTATTTTAAATCGTAATATAACTACAAAACCAATTATTATTACCAATTATTACGTTACGTTACGTTACGTTTTGATGGTAAAAATTCACAACAATGCTCCAGGGATCTCAACACTTGTGTTGTGCCATACCTAGTGCTAGTTTTAAATACTATTTATAAATAAAAAACATATGTTGGTTGTGTACTACGCTTCAAAAACTCAAAAAGTACTGCACAGATTGAGCTTAAATTTTACACAATATACAACGCCGCTTAACGATGGTTTTTATCTTTTTTTCGCGCCATTTTGGTTCCTCGTTGCTTATCAATGCTACCACAATGTGTCACATCGAAGCGTGGTAGGGTACAACTAGTATGTAATAAAAAGACACTTTTGGCTGCGGACACACTTTGTAATGTTATATTTAAATTTATCAATTCACTGTGTATTATCTGAAATTCGAAATCGGTAATGTGATAGAAACATTTTCAGATAATATTTGTATCAGCGCGAGTACATCCAGGCGAGACCCCCTCAAGTTTCGTATTCAACGGGTTTCTTAATCTTCTATTGACACAAAATGACCCCATAGCGTTACAACTACGGAAGCTATACGTGTTTAAAATGATCCCTTTCCTGAACCCTGACGGTGTGGCAAGGGGTCATTATAGGACGGACACTAGGGGAGTCAATTTGAACAGAGTCTATCTCAACCCATCGCTTACTCTACATCCGACCGTTTATGCGTCGAGATCATTAATTAGGTAAGTTCTGAATATATATTACTATATCAATAATCAATTAATATATTTCGATAGAGTACGTATCTACAGTATATACATTGTACATTACATGTATATTACGAGAAAGAAAAGTTTAGGTTACACCCACGCTATGGTACTTACTGTTGGAAAAACAGTACCATTGTGTAGGTGGGGTTACATTGTAATAGGCTTTGTTACAAATAAAATATAGTCAATACAACACTTACGATAGTTTTTACCATATTGGTGCTACTTTCCTTGGAAAGTTTACACTTTTAATATAATTAAATTTAGAAAACCTAGCTTTATGAGGTTCCACTACAATATCATAAATAAAGTTCAACATCAAACTGAATGAGTTCATGACTCATTCAGTTTGGTGTTGAACTTACCATTATTATTGCTACCATACATTTGATTTGCTCTTTTAGATACTACCACTTCGGTCATGAAAAAGAAGATATGTGCGAAGAAAGCAAGAGTTTTACATCGCGAAGTATTCAAAACATTTGTGAAAGCTCTGAGGTAAGTACCTATGTTCTTGGATCTTATCAAAATATTTTGCATCCCAAGGTATCTTAAAGCAATTTTTGTTATACTTCCCATCCCTTTACTAAAACTCTATATTAAAAAATTATAGTTTTAAAAAACTAAAAAACACGCTTTCTATAGAAAATTCAAATTTATTTTCTATTTTTTAGTTTGGTTTTCTATAGAAAGTGTGTTTTTTATTTGTTTAAAAACTATTTGTTTTTTTTAAATTAGTGTATTGTCATCGGTCCTCCATATGTCTACAAAGTTTGAACGAATTCTGACCGTTTAAAGTCAATCAAAATCACGCCCAAAGGAGTCGGTTACAAACATACAAACAAACATACAAGTGAAGCTAATATTAGGTCTTTACCTATGAAATTGCCGTTTTGTATGCAATAAGTGAAAGTACTTATTTTTTCAAACTTGTTTATTTCTGTTATTCGAAGTAATCACCCATGCAATCGACGCATCTTTGCCAACGCATTGGCAGTTTATTGATGCCCTTCTTGTAAAAATCTGTTGGACGGGAGGCAACAAACTCTTCAAAGGCATTTTGTACTGCCTCTCGGGAATTGAATTTTTTACCCACTAAAAAGTTGTCTAAATTTTGGAAAAAGTAATAGTCGGTAGGTGCAAGGTCTGGTGAGTATGGCGGATGAGGGAGAGCTTCCAACCCCATCTCTTGCAGCTGGGTCGCGCGTTGTCGTGAAGGAGCAGTGGGGACGACCGATTGACCAAAGCTGGTTGCAGATGTGACCACCAGAGAGTTTGAGTTTGAAGTTTGAAAGATTATAGGATCCATTTTTTGAAAGATAATTCATAAATTGGTAGAGAGTTGTTCAGCAGTCTTTGACAAACAACATCGAACCACCTGTGCGAATTATTATTAAAATCAGTGCCCAACAAGTGAGTCTCCGAAACACACACAGTCTTCTAGTAATATCGCTACAGTACGCAACTTGGTTTTACTGCGACGTCAACTTGGCGAATATTCTGTCGGTATACATGAGTGTGCACCAATATTAAATGTAATTGACTCAGTTGAACAAACAACAAAAAAATCATCTTATTATAAGTAATTTAAGTTCCCGAATAATACAAAGCAAAAACGAACGTTCGGAAGACCTATATTTCATACTTAATGCCTCAAAAATATTTTTCGATTAAAAAAGTTGTTAGAATCAAGCACAAACCTTGTGATATATTTACCTACATTTAGATACCGAATGACTCTATGGAAAAAACTGCAACAATTTAAATTCTTAACTTTTACCAATTACTAAAAATCACTTAATTTTTATCAACAGACTATTGAGCCAAAGAAAAAAAAGGAAGTCTATGCGTCCCCATACAAAAACACCGAAATAATGGGGCGACGTGAGAAGACGGCGCCGAAGACAACAGTTACTAAATCCTCGACCACGATAAAACCACCGTCGTCTTGCTCAGACAGTGTCAAAAAGGACACGAAACCCGTTAGTGGTGAAGCTGCTATTTTGGCTGCACAGGTTTGTAAGAGTTATCTTCATCATGCATACACCCACCAATGTAGAGTAGAAGTATTAATTCGTAGGAAAGCCATACTTCGGCACGTATGGGCCGGCCTGACTGGAGTGATGTAATTCTTTCATAATCCCAACGTCCTATCAAAAGCAGGGGGACCACTCAAAAGATGACTACGCACTTGTGCATATTGAGTTGCAGATGTCTAGGGGCGGCGTTAGTCAGGTACATTATGACGTTAAAAAAAACCGCCAAGGGCGCCTATACTGTACATTATTCAAACCATAATTTTACTTATATAATATAGCCGTCAGTATAACGTTTTTAGTGTACTATTTGTAATATACTTACTCTCAATATGATAATCTTTATTTAAAATATTGAGAGTAAGTATATTAAAAGAAAAAGCTATGTAAGAGAGGAAGGCAATGTAAGGAACTGAATACGACTATGAACTGATGGTTCGGGATCGCAAGCAACTGCTCGAACAGGTCAAGGACGCATACTAGTATCTTGAACTGGCTAACCCTCTGACTTCCGACGGTTAGCCAGTTCGAGCTCACTAAAGTAATTATGTACAACTAGGCATTATTTGTTAAAATGATGGCACCCACAAGTTTACAAATTGGAATATTATATCTGCGTTGCCGTTGTTCAAGTGTGGATCAAAATCACAGAACAGTTAAAAAAGGACCTCTTGTAACTGGTCTGTGATTAAAACCCCTCTAACACTTCTCATTGGCCTCAAATTTGACAAGAAGCAATCTTACAGTGCAAATGTAGTTGTTTATTTGGTGTTGAGTCCATTTTGTTTACCATGAAAAACAAAATTTGCAATTGGAAAATTTTATGTCTTAGAGGATCTTTTACTTACATACATTACAATAAAATTATACGAATTTGTTTGATTACGAAACCCTCGAAACACAAGTCAAATTGACCCTTGTCTGGTTTTTTCTTACCAATTACCATGTACGAGTACCTACCTACCTAATACCTACGAAGGTATATATGAATGCATCCGTGTCATTACCATTAATATTCATTTCAAAAACGATCAGAGAACAGTTTAGTATCATATTAGTGTCTACTAGAACGTTATTTTGAATATTCTGAAATTAACGGCCCAATTTCCAACCAATTGGTGACAAACAATAGTAGGTATGCCTCGATTGTTTACGTCAATGTTACTAGAACAAATTCCCAAAAATCAAATATTCTTACAGAATCTTTTATCTAAGTCTTTATTGTGTATGTCTGCTAGTTGACTGAATGACTGATATAGAATGTAAAATACAGCAGATAGTCTTCTTAAATTAGTAGCAATAGTAGTCTTATTAAATATCCCCGAATCAGTGATGGTTTTGCGTGAATTTTCTATGGATATTGCCGTAAATACAAGCATTTATCCTAGTTTCTAACTAGGTTAATCGTTTAACGCCACACCTAAACTCTATAATATGCAAAGTTCCAAAAAGTTTGTCAAAAAGTCAGTTTATGTGCATAAACTCGAACGGTTTCCACATTTAGGGCAACTTTATTTCATCGGTACCCCATCAAAGTGATATTAATGTGTTTGTTGCGTGAGCGTTCGCTCATTTATAATAATGAAGAATTTAAACAATGTTGCTTTTGTATTCTATTTAAGCTGAACCTTTTTTTTCTGTGCGGAAATCCCCTCTGATACCACCCACCTGTGGGATGGTTATGTCGGAACTTAGAACTGACCCATCCATCATAAAAGAAATTGCTCTCCGACATAAAATGTTCACCACATCATCACATAAACAGCCTATACTAGTCCACTGCTGGACATAGGCCTATCCTTAGAAAGGAGGTTTTGGCCTACTATACCACGCTGGCCATAGGTTGGTATAGGGTTTGTTTCAAGTTTTCCTTCTCTTTGCAGTGCTGTTGTCCTGCTTAGTTTGCTCCCTTAGTCGGCTCCCTCGACACCCACGGGATGAATTGGGGTGATGACAATTTGTATTCTTAATCCGTCACCACACGGACTATAAAATGAACTATAAAACGGACGGCATAAAATGTTGCTGAAGAATTACTTCTTTAGTCGTAGGGACTAGGGATATTTAGGACGTAACTGCTAATCTTCTTTAATTGCGAGTGGCACCTAAAAAGAAGTTAAGTAGATAGGTCTGCTGCCTCGTTGCATTTGTGTCAGTACATGACGATCTTGGGCTAAATCCACGGGACGCTCAAATTGCTACTTGGAGATTTTCTTTTAGTGAATTCTCAGTTCAGTATATTGGTTCATGACGGTATTTCACAAATTAAAGTATTTATCACAAGAATAACATGGCATGGTATTAAACGAATATTTATAGGCACTGAACACAACCCGAACTTAATCTGAATCAATAGTAAACAAACCTTCAAGTTTCGTAACATAAATCAATGTTTCGTGCTAAAAGAAGCTTTTATTTCATGTCATAATATTAGATGCATTTTAATATTTTTTACGATGTAAAATTAACAGGATTTTTTTATAGTATTTA